>WNKI01000003.1:388447-479582 GCA_015350385.1 Aculops lycopersici | reverse complement strand
GAGAGAGAGAGAGAGAAATAAACGCGTTTATGTTGGCGGCGGTAGTCGTTTCTGTGCCGAGGTAAGCGAGCAAACAACAAGTGGCAGCACCGGCAAGCACAACATTCTCTGTCCACTTCCATCACAATCAATAGCAAACGCAGCATTGGTGCAAGCACTACCTACACCTTATCTCAGGTTCTTGTCAAAAATAATAACCAACAGCAAGTAGAGAGAGGGAGAGAGAAAGAGAAATTTCCCACTCTCTGTCAGCATCACTCCGCCCCCACAACAAGCCTAAAAACTTATTCAGAGATTCGTGTGTCTTATTGGCAACCGTTTGTTTTGTGTAGACTCTTTGCTCGCTAAGTACTGTATCGCAAGAAAAGGGCAGTTAATACGACAACAGTTTGTTGAGCTGCGCAAAATACCACAACAACAGTGACTGCAACAGCGACAGTAGCGGCACTAGCTTGCCAATTTGCTATACCAAGGAGCCAGAGATCCTGACAGCAGCAACAGAAAGCACCACATCAATAGCAACAACGCGAGGCGGAGAAAAGTCCAACAACCACCGACGACTTTAACTTCTATAAGATTCGAGGAGGGGGAGAAAAAAATTGAACGTTGATCAGCAGATATAAATACAATAGCCACCACAAGAATCCTATTCCATTATGCAGTTACCTGTGCCGCAGAGAGTACGCAAAAATTGGGCAGTCATGGGCTACCTATTTGGTCTAGTTCGTCAAATTGATCCCGACCTCAAGTTTATGGTCGACACCTTTACTCTCGTTGGCTTTCTCTGGTTTGGCAAGCGATTTCTTAGCTTGTCATGTCAATTATTTTCAGGTTAGTCAATGTTTAGATGCATCCATTCTTGCAAATAATATTATGTGAACCAGATTAGTACAAAAGTTGATGATGTAGCTCATTGAGATGATTACACTAACTTGTTGATTCTAGTCAATAATTAACAATAACATCAATTTGATCCACCCCTCAATCAACTAACCAATCAACAACAGGTTTCAGGGTTCACTTTTGGTCCAGATTTTGGACATTAGATCTCAAGAAGAAGTACGGCCAATGGGTTATGATCACAGGAGCCACCGACGGTATTGGTCTGAGTTATGCTCGTGAATTTGCCCGTCGAGGCCACTCGCTCATATTATTGGGTCGAAATCAGGAAAAATTAGATAAAGTCAAGTTGGAACTGAGAAAAATGATAGCAGACGAGCAGATTGTACTAATCAAAGCTGATCTATCAACTGCAACTTCAGAAACTTACAAGGAGGTTGCCAGTCAACTCAAGGGAATGGAACGCGATATTGGCATTCTATTTAACAATGCTGGCGTTATGTTACCCTCACCAAATAGGTACCTAGACCAACCGGAATCATCTATATGGCAACACTGCACTGTAAACATTGCAGGTGTTTTAATGATAACCAGATGCGTATTACCTGGAATGGTCAAGAGAAAGAAAGGACTCATTATTAACATGTCCTCAATGGCGGCAACAATGCCAATGCCCACAATGGGCGTCTACTCGGCTTCAAAGAAGTTTGTCGAGTCATTTAGTAAGTCGCTAGAGTACGAGTATGGCTCCTATGGTATCGAGGTGCAAACATTAATTCCCTCCTATATAGCGACCAAGATGGTCAGCTGGAGCAAAACGCTCAGCTCGGCCAATATCTTTACACCAGACAGTGAGACATTTGCCAAGTCTGCAATTGCAACCATTGGCAGGGCCAATGAAACAACCGGATACTGGTCCCATGGAATACAATATTGGTGCAACACAAATCTCATGACCCAAAGTATGTGGAATTGGGCCTGCTGGTTTGGACTCAAGTCCATTGACTCAAGCAAGAGGTCAAGATGATGTCGTTAGAACAAGGATTTACGAATAAATGAATACTCATTGAATACTCAAAACACTTCTTTGTATTCCTTTTACCTAATACACATCTTGAAGCACTGTTTACATTCACAAAACAATTTTTAATTCTCTTGGGTAGATTTGTTTAAGTCACGCGCAATTCTTCAATGAAGCCTCATTGAGAAATGACAACAGCCGCTCGTAATCGCACGTTTTTCTCGAGTACGCGCTCCCTGTTTTCATTCGTACAGTACAATTGAGTTCGCGCAATGTGATTCGTATTTTTAGTCCTGCACTGTACACTCTCTATCCCTCTCTCTCTCTCTCTCTCTCTCTGTGAACAAAACAAACCTCGAACCTGACATTTTGTACAATTATCTTCAATCATAATAAAGATACGATTATGGTCTAAAAGTCCAGATATTTCAATCTAATATTCTGCTCGGAATCAGAACAAAATGGTCGATAATGTTTCAGATTTCAAGATGCCTGAGAAGCTGGTGACGCGGCTGCTCAAAGACGCCCTACCCGATAATGTCGCCATCAATAATGATGCAAAGAATGCAGCTTGCAGGAGTGCCAGTATATTCATATTACAATTGTCTATAGGTGCAGCCGAAAAGGCTGCCGAGAATAAGAGAAGACATTTAGACAACAAAGATATCATAGAAGCCGTTATAGATTTAGGCCTTGGCGAGTATGCTTCGCAACTTGTTAGATTTGGCGCACGTAAGTACCTCTACCTTCCAACTCGTCTTCAATTTGCTCGGAAGATCAATCCTAACCTTGATATAACTGTCCTTTATGCAACCAATAGAGAGAAAAAGAAATGCCAAGCGTAAAGAAACTAGCTCTATCAAAAGCAAGAGCTCAAAGAAGACGTCAGACCAACCAATGGAAGAACAATATGATACCCCAGATCCCACCGATCAGGAACATGACCAAGATATGCCTTCCCAAGAGGAGACCAATGATGAATCTCTGGCAATTGAAGACTGATAAAGCTTATAAATAACATTTATTATTCCGTAAATTTAAATACATCTATACAGGTTTTGGAACAGAGCTTGTCATGTAGAAATCCCTTCTGGCTGATTATCTAGCATCATCTTCTTCTCTTTCCTCCTGAGCATGGCCCACTTTTTGTAACACTGTTCTCTATTTAGTTTTAGACCATAGATTCGCTTCATTCTCTTGCTCACTTTGTGCCATGAGATCTCCTTATCAGATTGCTGTAGCTCCCCAACTATAGTTTCCAAGCAATGAATATCCTCAATCGTCCAACGATGTCTCTTTTTTGCGGGAGTTGGGTTCAGCCTGAGTTTCCTCACTGCATCAGGGCACATATCAAATTCTCGACTAATTTCAATGTTATCATGAATCTTCAATTTCTTCGCAATGATCTTCCTAAGCTTGGGAGTCAGATCATCGACAGAACTATAAGTGTATTCTTTGAACGCAAACATATTTCGACACCTCAGGTAGATGTCGAACAATAATCTGTTGTCGAGCTTGTAAGCCATCCTTTCTACAATCTTCATTTTCCTGAAATCTTTCTTTTTTCTGGGATTATGCAGATCTTTTGTTCCTAGTCCAAAAGCAATACAGGGCTCATTATAATTTGGATATTCCTTGATAAATCGCTTCCAGTTCTTCTTCAATCGTTTGTTTTCCTTTTCAGTAAACTTGCCGCGGTTGAATGTGTAGCCTGAGGCTGCTATATTTGCGAGAGTTTCTTGAGTTGGAGTTGTAATAATTGGATATGCAAGGTGAAGTGGAGCCATAGAAATCTTGGATCTCTTTCTACTTGTTTGAGGTATCCTTGATCTCGAAGTTGGCTTATCACAGTCTTCGAGATCGGAGCTTGCATTGGACATCTTTGTTAAATTTAGTTATCTTATAAGTTGAATGAAAATATCGGTCACATAATCCTATTTCAAATACACTGAAGAGACCATGATTGAAAGTTTTTTGAGATCAGCCTCAAATTGCATCTGTTACTAGAGATGAAGAAAGTTCGCTCAGCAAACTTTGCTGGATCCTCTTCCTCTCATTGACGAAACCGCTCCCACTTGCTGCGTGAATTTTGGCTGTTCTATGTTACTGTGACGGGAATTTTTTCGGGACAAGATTTTTGAAGGGAGGGTTTCGGGATTTCGTGAAAAATAAAAAATGTGGAATCTCGCTCGATCTTTACATATACATATACGCGCGTGGCGCGTGGGGGGTTGCAAATCGATTCCGAGAATAGGCCTTTTGATGATCATGCCCCTTTTTCCCGTCCTAGTAACATGGAAGACTCGATATGTATATATTATCATTGGATATACATTTTTCCATGGAATGATGATAATGAATGTTGAATTCTCCACTAATCAAACACGATTCCGAGCCGTTTTTACTCTTCAGCCAATCAAGTAGTATAATGTGATAATTGGATTTCGAGCAAAGAGTGTGTATCGCCGACGCTTCAGCTCATTTATTGACTGAATCTCAATGAGATGTGATTCTCTAGTTGCTACTTTATAAACAAACAAACAAAAAGAGGGAAAACAATAGACGAGTTTTTCGATGATGTCACCACTTCTCATCAAGTGGCAAGATCAGAGTCATGCCTCTAATAGTCCCTGGCCACAATCAAGTGTCTTTGCTGGAGCATGTAGAATGCGATGCCACCAACACCCATCGATCAAAATCCCGTCAAAGGGTTGCACATCACAGGCTATGCAAGCAACTCTTAGCTCAGCCACATTGAAGACCTAGTTGAAGCAATTGGTTGTTGTGTTTTGCCATCCTTGAAAACCTTCAATAAGTGTGTCTATATGTTACTACCTCTAATCTAATTGAGCGCCACACGATTACGATCAACCTGTTGATAAGCCAAAATCGGCACCTGTCACATATCTCAGCCATTGTTTAGCCTACATTTGTTATGTGCACTCTTGATGCGGATCATCTGTGTGTTGCAATGCGAAATAGTTGATCACCTGTCGTCTCGTGTTCGCAACGCGCTTAACTTTGGCATATCTATGTAACGTAATATTGCAGCACAGTTATGGTGAATCGATTCGTTGGTGTCATGTTTCTGGAGGTGGAGCCACACGAGCTTCTGTTGATCAAAAACGAGTTGCAAGCAGTAGAAACTTTTGCAACTTCACGTCTCGAACCTCGACCTAACTTGGTACAAAAGCGATGGTTTCTCGCCAGTTCGAGTATCAGGTTCTAGCAAGAACTCAAAGGACAAAACAAGAAAGGTGGGAGAAAAAACAATCAAGGCTATAGAAAACTTTGAGTCAAAAGGAACAAGTATTAAAATGTCGCCAATGAACCATATTGTCGCACTGACTTTGGTCGCCCTAGTAGCCACCTGTGCTCTAGTTTCCGCTTTGCCAGCTCAAAAGCAACAAGGCGAGCAGTATGAGATCAACGGAGATGGAACTGTGTTCCCTATGACACCCACCTGCAAGAGCAATGAGAAGATTGTACATGGAATACCAGAGGAGTTCCAACCAACTTGCAACAATTCCAGACCGGATCCCCCAAAAATTATCTACCAGGACTTGGTATCCTGCTTCTGTGCCGATGAGTTGGTGAGAAACACGGCGGGCGAGTGCGTGGCTTTGGCCGACTGTCCGGAGGAAAAGATTCTTTGTCATTAACATATCACCTGGTTTTATATAATTGAAAGGGGAGAAATAAAAACAAATACTACGATAGGTATAAATGGGTGAGATGTCTATAATTATTCTCGGGTACGTCTTGCGATTGATAGCGTATTTGGAAATGGAAAATTTTTATGCATCCTCTTCTCTCACTCAAAACGGCTCCCACTTGCTGCGTTGATTTTCAGCGAACATTAACGCCGCTTTACTGGACGCCGCATTACCAGCCGTTCTGACTGATGAGTTAGAGTATTATTGGTTGACTTGCAGAGATTTTCATCACAAACAAAATTTTATTAACCAAACCAATTCTACTTATGAGGTTTATTAGGTGATCCTCGAGAACCCTAGCGGTTCAATTGGACAATTTGTAGTATTAGCAACAATCATCAATTATGATGCACCAAATGGCACAAAATATGGTCGCCCAACAAACGGCCGACAAGGTACCTCTGGCTGATGCAATCAGCAATGTTGATGTCCTTGACGAAGTGGCACTTTGTGATGACGTTCCATGTATCCAAAGTGTCTCATCATCCATCGTTTATCACGTGAACTATGATACTAACTTCGAGGATAGAAAAGCATTTGCCCGATGTGATGCTAAGTGTATCGAAGAAGCCACCGTGCAAGCTAACATGAATAGAATGCTTGAGGAGGGCGAGCGTCATGCTATCAATTTGTACACTTGGAGATGTTGCTCGAGATCTATTCCACAGCCCAAGTCACACGAACAACCTAATCGTGTAGAGATTTACGAGAAAACTGTCGAAGTGTTGGGTCCAGAGGTCAATAAGCTTCTAGCATTCATGTATTTTCAAAGACAAGCAGTCGACAAGTTTTGTCAAGAGATAGGCAGGCTCTGTCATGCGCCAGGATCTACCGGCAACAGTCTAATGCCTCGACATGCGTCTATGGCCTCCTCAATATCCTCAAATTCAACTCAAAGCAGCCACCTTGAGTCATCATTGTCCTCATCCTCCATGGCCACCTTGAAGAGAGGCCAGAAAGGTGGTGCCAACGAGTTTGTATCCGAAACCTATCTACTTACTTTGGGCAAGTTTATCAACATGTTCGCCACTTTGGATGAGCTCAAGAATATGAAATCTTCCGTCAAGAATGACTATGCAACATATCGACGGGCGGCACAATTTCTCAAAGTTCTCTCAGATTCGCAATCCCTCCAGGAATCACAAAATTTGTCCATGTTTTTGGCAATGCAAAACAAAATTAGAGACTCCTTGAAAGAGTCCCTGGAGAAGATACCCAATTATGAAACTCTATTGTGCAGAATCGTCAATCTATGCATGCAAATGTTCGAGGAGAGTAAATACATCTTACCTTCGGAGAAACACATGCTTGTCAAAGTTATTGGCTTTGGATTGTTTCTAATCGATGGTAAAAACTGTGATATCAACAAGCTCGATGCGAAGAAAAAAGTTAACCTATCAGCCATAGACAAGATCTTCAAAGAACTCGAAATGGTACCATTGTTTGGTGATATGCAAATAGCACCATATATCACATATGTAAGAAAGATGACCAACTTCGACAGTCAAAAATGGCCACTCTGTTCAAATGACTCGATTGCATCTAATCAAGCGGAGATTCAGGGTTTTCTCCCAAAGATTCGGACGAAATATGTTGCCTATATATCTGAATTGAGTAGGCACTCCAACGAAGCCACGACTATTATTAAGGAAACTTCAAGAACAGATGCCGAGAGCAAGGAGTTGTTGGACCTAGCGCTTCTAGGCTTGCGACTTCTTTCCGATATCACCTGTCACATTACCGAGCTTTACTCATGGAAACTCATGCATCCAACCGATCATCATCAAAATCACTCTTGTCCCCAAGAAGCGGAGGAGTATGAACGAGCCACTAGGTATAATTACAACGATGAAGAGAAATCGGCGTTGATTGAACTGATCTCGATGGTTAAAGGTTTACAAGTCTTGATGAATCGTATGGAAACAGTGTTCATTGATGCCATCAAAAGATCGATCTATGCTAGACTTCAAGACTTCATCCAAGTCGATCTGAGAGAACCATTGCGTAAGGCTATCTTAAAGAAAGATGACATGATTCGTTTGTTCTTGAAAAGTGTCAGAGGTACATGTGCTGATTGGATACGAGGCATCGAGGATCCACTCGATCAAGCAAACAAATCAGACCTATCGAAACCGGAGGTGACCAGTTACGAAGTTCGTGTGCCACGTCGAAATGTCGGTCCTTCATCGACTCAATTATACATGGTTAGAACTATGCTCGAATCATTGGTGAGCGGCAAGGCTCACGGTGATAAGAGTACATTGAGGAAGTATATAGATGGGGCTTCTTTCATGGCAATAGAAAATTTTCTCAAGGACTCATTCTACTGGCAATACTTGCTCAATTTTAGTCAAACGCTAAGCGAGTGTTGCGATCTATCGCAACTCTGGTATCGTGAATTCTATTTGGAAATGACGATGGGTAGACGTATACAGTTTCCAATTGAAATGTCCCTGCCGTCAATACTCATCGATCATATCATCAAAACCAAAGACCCTGCCATGATGGAATGCATCCTTTATCCATTGGATCTATACAACGACAGCGCCTATTGCGCATTGACCAAATTTTGCAAACAGTTCCTATATGACGAGGTAGAGGCGGAAGTTAATTTGTGCTTCGATCAATTTATCTATAAATTGAGTGAACAAATATTCGCCTATTACAAGCACCTAGCTGGTAGCATTTTACTGGACAAGAGATTCAGATCAGAGGCGGCCGCAATGAATATCAAATTTACCTGGCCGACTGCAAACCGCTATGGCACCCTATTGAAACAAAGGCATTTACAATTGCTCGGCAGAACTATAGATCTCAACCGATTGATAGCTCAACGTTTACAAGCATCGATATTGAAGAATCTGGAGTTGGCAATCACAAGATTCGAGGAGGGTTCTTTAACAGATGTTATCGAACTAGAGGGTTTGTTAGGTGTCAACAAGTATACCCACAAATTACTATCTGAACATGTGAAGTTGGACTCCTTTGACAATTTGCTCAAAGAAGCCAACAGAAATGTCTCAGCACCTTATGGTCGCATAACTCTTCACATCATATGGGAGCTTATGTCCAACTTCCTGCCTCACTATTGTTATAACTCCTCTACAAATCGTTTCGTCAAGATACCACCTTTTGCACCAGTTTTGAGTCCGAATCAGAACGGAACCAAAGAAAAGTCATCGCAATCATCTCAGCAGCCACCATACCATCTATACGGAACAAAGGCTTTAAATATCGCCTTTTCAGCAATTCACCAGCTTTACTCCAACTTTATTGGAGCTCCACATTTCAGGGCCATCGCACAATTATTAGGCTATCAAGGTGTCGCTGTTGTAATAGACAATCTGCTCAAGGTAATCAAATCCATACTTGAAGGTACAATGAATCAATATTGCAAGACCCTTCAGGCAGCAATGCCGAAGGTATGCAAGCTTCCGCTATACGATTACGGTTCCACGGGTGTTTTGGAATACTATCAGGCTCAACTTAAGGATGTTATTGTTTCACCAGTTGTGAAGCCAGCCATGTTTCAAGCTTTCCGCGAGATGGGCAACGCAATGCTGTTTTGCATGTTGATAGAACAAAGCCTATCTCAAGAGGAAGTTTGTGACCTGCTACAGGCGGCGCCCTTCCAAAATATTCTTCCTGCTCCTTTCTGCAAGGATGGCGAAAGGCCTGAAGGTAAAATCAAGAGGTTGGAGCAAAAGTATGCGTCTTTACAAGTTCTCAAGAACATCGAACACTTGGGCAATGACGAGCAAGCTGTTTTGGCGAACGAAGGCGACCTACTGACGACAGAGAGATTGTGTTGTGGCTTGTCGATATTTGATGCAGTTCTAAACAAGATCAAGGGATTCTTATTGGACGATAGAAATCTCGCTACAACTTGGGTAGGTCCGGCCAACAATCCTCCGGTAGTTATGTATGTGGACGAATGTGTAGAATTTCACAGAATCTGGTCAGCGTTACAATTTATTTATTGCACTCCAGTCGGACAGGGCGAGTTCACCATAGAACAACTATTTGGTGAGGGTCTCAACTGGGCCGGTTGTATTATGATAACACTACTCGGGCAGCAGAAACGATTTGAAGCCCTAGATTTCTGTTACCATCTTCTCAAAGTTCAACGCGTTGATGGTAAGGATGATGTAGTTAGAGGTGTTCCTCTCAAGAGAATGGTTGACAGGATACGAAGATTTCAGGTGTTGAATACTCAAATATTCTCCACAATCAACAAGTATCTCAACTCTAATGCTCCCGAGGAGACGAAACTCGAGCAGGTCAAGGTGTTTTCTAGTCCCATACATCCGGCAGTTTCTCAATCTGTCGGCCAACCAATTTACATGAGAACGGCGATTAGTATGCAAAGGCCACCGACTAACGGAACGATTGAATAAAAGTCAAGAGAGTATCATCATTTATTGTAGTTTAGTTAGCTATAATGTATCCATATTTTTTGAGTGGAAAGCTAGTTCAAGGTTGCTCAATGTCAACACTAATTTTGGGAACATCTTCGATTGCCGGCACAACATCAGATTTTGTCTCTACCTCCTGGATCTTGGGTCCTCTCGATCTTGATTTGAGTTGATTCTCAATACTGTCAACAAGCAAATCAGATGCCTCTAAAAACTTGATCATCTCATCGTTGAATTCAGGTGAAGTCGACACGATATTGATCAGGATTTCGCGCAATCTATCGCATTTCGTCTCTAACACACTAATTTGAGTTTTCAATTTATCCTGCTGTTGTCTAAGCTCTTCCTCTTGTCTCTCCAAGTCTAGCTGCCTCTCACGTCCAGTCATCTTCTTACCCATTGGCTTGCGCATAACCTCTGCCAAATATCCGGCTTCCGCTTGCTGATCGAGATGCGCTCTCAGTTGATCATGGCGCTGCTGCGACAGCATCTTCCTTAGTTGCAACTGTTGGTGAATCTGGATCTGTTTGCAATTATTTGATTGATTATTACTCACTATTGATGTTCCAGTCTGTTGAAATGGGATATGTATCACCTGTTTGTGGTCTCCAAATGGAACTGTATGATAGAATTGATTGACTGGTGCGGCAATCAAATTAGGTGCCGATGGCACTTGTTGCTGATGGTGATAATGTTGTTGTTGTTGTTGCTGCTGCTGCTGTTGTTGTTGTTGTTGTTGTTGTTGTTGTTGAGACTGTTGTTGCTGGTGTTGGAGCTGCTGATGTCCCGGTTGAAAGGGTTGCATTTGAGTCTGAGATTGCTGAAGTCCGAATATGCCAGAGGGACAAAACATGTTTGGATCAACCAATGTGAACATTGGCGAATCAAACCATTGGTCCTCAAAGTAATTGAAATCCCCGATTGATGACATTTTCTTGAGCTCTATGTCAAGCTGTTCTACTTGATGTTATTGGTCTTGCAGAAATTGGTTTGACGAATTCAAATTCAGCAAGTTTGTTGGTCAGTTCATCGAAACCATTTAAAACTAATATGACTTGTCGGAGGTGAAAAGTAGAAGAGCAGTTTGCAAAGTTAAAAGGCAATTCTGAGATAAAGAAATATCGCCGGTGGTTGCTTGGGTTTTATAAAAAAGTTCGCAATTTCAGGAGGAAAGGGAGAAAGAGTTTGCTCGTGTAAAGTATTGCACCCAAACACTGCACACAGATCTTGTGTGTCACATAGATGAGCGGTCCCCCGTATGAATTTTGCACGAGGCGTTCTAATTTATGCAAAACGCGTATAATTGTATAGAGAATTTGCATTGTTTTGTCGAATCCTTTGCTTTATTTATCCTCTCTTCAATATTGTGATGGATCGAGGAAACTTGACCACTGCCAATAAGCCTCAATATGGAGTGAATTTTCTTACCGACTTTTGGCTTGCGATCCATGGTTTTGCCATACTTTCCAGAAGAGAAGTTTGTGTATTGTTTCCATTGCAGCTTGCCGTTATAAGGAATTGAGCTAAGTTGATGGCATCGGGAGTTCCATTTATTGTGACAACCCTATTCTTTGCGCCCTCTTCAGAATCGGAAATTTTTATAGTTGCACCAGAGAGTTGCCTGATTTCGTTAATCTTTGAGCCCCCCTTTCCAATTACACAACCAATCAGTCCATTCGGTATGGTCATCTCATGGCTTCCAATGGATTGCGAAGAGGTCGCTGAGAGGGCTGCAGCCGCTTGGCTTGAGGCCACTGCCGCCCTTAGATTGGCGGTGTTTGGATTGAATGCACTTGCTAAGGGATTATTGGAAGCAAATAGTCTTGATACATCAGGATGCGCCGACAGGGCGGCGAATTGTCCAGGTAGATTGTAGGCGGCGGCAGCTTGGCCGGCGGTTGCGGCCGCCGCAAGTAGCATCGGATTCAATGCCGGCCTGGGTCGATATGGTACAGTGTAGCCTTTCGGGGGCGATTCTAACATGATCATACAAATTTGATATGTACAACTTCTTACCGAATCCACCTTGCCGCCAATGGTGACCACACGCTCAGTGGAACTTGGTAGTACATCAGGTGCCACCTGGATAGTTGCGCCCGTTTTCTCTCTAATCTCCTTGATTTTATTTCCTCCTCTACCAATGAGCGAGCCACACTGGCTAGCTTGTATAATGAGTCTTAGGGTTAATTGTTGCTGTTGCTGATAACTTGGATTACTTGAACTGTCGGGACTCAGATTTTTGTTCAATGTCTCGAGACTGTTGTTGTTGATAGTCAGCGTGTCACCCCCTTTGCCTAGCGAAGTCTCTGATGTGATTGCATTGGTTAGGATTCCTGATGAGGGTAGACCAAATAAAGGATCAGTCACAGTTGAGTTTGTATTGCCGCTTGTGGCGCTTAGCACCCCATTGTTGCCCAACGATATTTGCTCCTCAAACTTTGCACAGATCATTGACACGGCGTTGAAAACTTCACTCAAGCTTCCAACAAGTGTCACAATTCTGACTGGACACGAGCTATCGGAAACATTGATCTTAGCTCCACTTAACTCTCTAAATCTTTTAATGTTGTCTCCTTTCTTGCCAATGATAATTCCAACCTCCTTGCCTTGCATCAAGAGTTTCACGGTCAGTCCTTGTGGCTGGTATCCGGCCTCAGTGGCTTGAATTTGATGCTGTTGAGGGTCGAGTGGTTGTCCATCGCCAGTTTGATGAATGGCTGTCTGGCGCAGTGATTGTTGTTGGTTGTCGGTAGTTTCGTCCATCATGTCCGCGCTCTTGGTGCTTCAAATATTCTGTTTCTTTTCAATATATGTATAGATTGTCATAAAAAATAAAATTTATTCTCTCGAATTAGTACACCAATATAATCAAAGGGGAAGGACAAAATAAAGGTTTTGGGATTGGGGCTCTGGGGTGCTGATGGTTGAAAAGGTGGCGGAGGTGGTGGTGGAGACCATGGAGGTTTGTGAGGAAATACACAAGAGTCCAGTGCCAGACATTAATTTTTGTGTGGTTCTCTAACCAAGCGCAAGCTCCTCGCTCTCTCAGTCTCTTGCTCAAAGAAGTCGAGCCGCTCGGAGACTGCCTCATTCCCTGTGCACGATGTACGGTAATGGCGCACATCTTGAAGACGATGACTACCATGGAAAGTTGTTTTTGAGGTTGAGGGGAATTTTGAGCCAACGTGTCAAGATTTGTGATACACTTTATATCGGCATTAACATGGATATCATTTGATTCAGTCTACCTCAAGAACTAGAAACAACTTCCTATAGAACCAAGAATCTCAAAAATCATTCCCATTTATGGAGTCTGATTCTGCACAAAACCGGAAGGGAATTCCAAGTAATGTGTTCAATAAGCTTCCCGAAACTATCAATGTGGGTACCCGCAAGAGCGAGCTTGCACTTATTCAAACCCGCCAAGTTATTGGCAAGCTAGAAAACTTTTACCTCAACAACCCAGATAGACTTGCGGCATTGTGTAACTCAAACGGAGAAGGTGACACCTGTAAGCAAGATGTCAAATTTCGCGAAGTTGCCATGTCCACTCAGGGCGACGAAATACTGGATAAGCCTCTACCGGAGATCGGTTCCAAATCACTTTTCACTGCGGCATTAGAGTTAGCTCTTCTCGATGGTTCAGTACATATGATTGTGCACTCGCTCAAGGACCTACCAACAACCCTGCCAGAGGGTTGCGTCATTGGTGCTGTCATGGAGCGCGATGACCCCAATGACGTGATCGTTTTGAAAAGGTCTCTTAGGGGACGGGTTGATCCTTATGATTTGCTTTTAGGTTCCAATGATGATGAGCGAGAGAACTCTGATCAAGTTAAGATTGGAACCTCGTCACAAAGGCGTAAAGCCATGATCCACAGGTGCTCTCGGAAATCACAATGTATCGACATTAGAGGCAATCTCAACACCCGATTGGCAAAGTTGGACAACGAAAATAATGAATACGCGGCAATAATCTTAGCTAGAGCTGGGCTCGACAGGATGGGCTGGTCAGATAGAGCTTCTGGTATGTTAGGACCTCAGATTAGACCTGAACTCAGTGAATGGTCATACGCAGTCGGCCAAGGTGCAATTGCAATAGAGTGCCTTGCGAGTGACAGTACAATGCTCAAGCTCCTCGAGCCTATAGCTCATCTCGAGACAACATACGAAGTTGTAGCAGAGAGAAGCCTTATGAGAAAGCTCGAAGGCGGCTGCTCCGTTCCGCTAGGCGTCAGGTGCCTCTGGTCTAATGATAATACAGTTTTGACATTGACTGCCATTGTGCTATCTTTGGATGGCCAGAAAACTGTCGAAGCCTCTGGTAGTGTCGAAGTGAATAAAGATGCAACGGGCGAACAGTCGACAAGTTTCGTAGGCCTTTTGGATACTGAGGAAGCCACAGGTATTGTTATACCCCTGTGTTGTAGCCTCGGAGATCGTCATAATTTTGCTAAGTGCGCCAATTTAGGTGTTGATGTGGCGAATAAAATGATAAATTTGGGTTGTCTCGACCTAATGAGACCCTGATGTGACTTGAGTTTGGATTTTAACATAATATGCACATTTTATTCTTAATATTGTTTAAGTTTAGCCTTCCTGTGGCATTGATTTGATGATGTCAGAATCTCCTGGGTCTGTGATGCTTAAGGCACCAACTCGGTAGAGTTTACCACATGCGGTTCCCAAATCAATGTTGGAGCCGGCAAAGTGGTGGACTCCAGTTTTGGATAACATGGCGTAGTATTCGATCTCACTCCTTCTCAGAGGTGGTGTGTTGGAAGCTATGATGACCAACTTAGCCTTGCCCTGTGATATAAATAAAAGAATTAATTGGTTAGTTTCATGTTTCGAAGATGAGTAATGTTCGTGTTATGACATTTCATATGAAGATGCTTACCAATCTCAGGGTCTTGAGTGTTTGCCGAACTCCACAACAATATTGACCGGACTTCATAACGAGAGCAAGTCTGGCATTGATGCTCTCTGTTGCGGCCTTCTTTGCTTTCGTTTTGTCTAAAGGTGCCATTTTTGATTTGATCCTAAGGATTCTGATAAATAGTAAATGTTGGGTGGTGTAATAAGGTGATTATTCAATAGGTCACCAAATATCAATATTGATTAGAAAATGTTTGAAGGCATGAGAATTCCACTACGAAGAGTGCCGGATATTATTGGTGCACGCTGAGCTGTGGAAAAAGCTGCCTTGCATGCATGCGGCATGCACTTAAAATAGAGCATGCGCAGCCCCAAGGCGCGAATAATTTGAAATGCAACTGCATAGGGATGCAAATCATTGGATCCTTGGCCTTCAATTTAATTATTACCACCCCGTAATTAAGGAAAACTAATTACTGGATGCACTTTTCGTTGTTGTGTAGTCAAATTCTAGATTGGAAATCTATTAAATATCATTCCTATATCTAATCATGGATTTTAAATTCTGAAATCTGCACACAGCGCAAATCTCTGCGGTCCACGATGAGAACCCTTCTATGTTGTTGTTTTGATAGATCGGGAAACATAAATTTTACAAAACGCGTAGATTACTAGTCCATATTTCGTTGTAAAATCTACAGGTAACGGCCAGTTCTCTCGAAGTTTTATGACAAATCTAACAATGGAAGAGGTCTTGAGATACCAAGAATCAGTTATCGAGTCCTTGAGACAAGAGAATGAGAAGCATTCCGAGCTAGAGCAGCTCCATAATCTAGAACAGATGATATCTAAGGCTGCATATTACAACGAGAAGCTGTTGAATATCAAACAAAATATGCTCATAATCAAGAGCAAGACCTCCCGACTCAAACGACGTGCCATTAATATGTTAGAGGACAAAAATCGTGATAAAATTGAGAGACAAAGATCCAGGGAGCGCAGAGAAATCCTGGAGAAACATTTAGAACCAGTTGTGAATACCAAAGGCGAGCATTAGTGATTACAGTATAACGATTCCACAAAATCAAGCCACTATTTTTGATCTCTGGACTAATGATGTTTGCTATATACAAGACAAGACAAGACAAGTGATAAAAATATCTGATTTATTACTATCATGAATTGCTAACCCTCGTTACGTCTTGCCTTCAATCTCTGACATCGAGGGCACGACTCAGAGCTTGAGTTTGTTTTATAGCAGGCCTTGTGATATATACTTTGGCAACTATTGCACCGATGGACAGAATCGATGTCGAATGGGTATATGATTTGGGATGATTTGCATAGTTCGCAGATGAATCCTTTCTGACAACATAACACGCAGGACAGGACATGCTGACGTCCGAAAGTTATCACATTCTTGAGCACCTGTTTCAGGGCTCCACTTTTGATCTGGATCATATCCTCTAATGAATATGAATCTGTCTGCTTGATAAGATGCTCACGTGGCCAAACCAATTTTGTCAAGTCTAGAGATATATTTGGCTCGGCGCAAGTGAAACAATAAGATCTAATGAAGAAGGCTTGATACCGAAACTGCTCCATCTCGATGAGTTCGGGACAAGTTTTGTACAACAGAGGTGCCATAACTTTCAATTCGAACATTGGCTCATTTGATATCAAGTTTAAGAAGTGTTGGTTCCTTTTCGAGATCGGATATTTGTTGAAGTCCCAGTTGCACAGTATTCTAGCTGGAATGACACTTTTCTCTCCTAGATGACACTCAGAACAATAGTGATGACCATCGAAATGACATAATCTTGGCTGGCCAAATACCATTCCGATAGGTCTCCTGCAAGAGTAACATTTATAGTCTTGCTCATTCAATCCGAATTCGTTGCCTATCTTTGGTAGTTGTTTGAGGAATCTTTTGACCTCTGGGTCATTGCTGTAGACATCGAGGATGACGCTCTTTGGTATAAATTCATAATCCTCTTGTTTTTGCTGCTGCTGCTGTAATCTGATTCTCGGAGCTGGATGCTCATTTCTAACCAAGTAGAGATCTTGACCAGGGCCTCGAGATGGAGGCGTTGTTCTACGAATGATTGGATCACCACTTGGCTTTGGTAGCGTTGCTCTTTGTTGTGTCGGAATCTTTTCATTTTGTCTCATCGTAGGGCTGCCAACTTTGGGTGGTGAATTTTCATATACAACATCCGATACAACCATGGAAGATGTTGAAGGCTTCGGATCATCGGATTCTGTTTTTGAATCTGAAGATTGTTGGGTAACCGGCTCGGAGCCTTTTGAGTCTGTATCATTCTGAGTTGAATGCGATCTTTCCAACTCATCTCGCTTTGTCGAAAACTTTGTTGATCTATTAGATTTATTACGTTGCTCCTGTTCCATTAATAGTTGAACAGCATCAACAGCTAACACCACGGGGGCTAGATCATCATCATCATCATTATCTAGATGATTTCGCATGCCACCGAGAAACATGCGACTAGCAATGTTTCTATCACCCATATTGGTCAAAATATAATCGACAATAATTCGATTGACTCTCAGAACAATGGCGAAATATTGTCGAACTAATCTTAATTTCCATATAGGGTATAGCTTCAACTAGAATTAATATTCTGGTTCAGATGGCCAGGTAACATGGTTGAGATTCTTGATGATCGCCTTACCAATAATTGTAATGTCAGATTGACATTGTTTTGAAATGTTGACAAAAAATGTTTCAACAGCAAGTAGAATGAAAACTTCAACACGCGAAATTTGTGTGCGAGTTAAACGAGTAAAGCGCATTCAGCGAACTACCATTCTGGCGCCCAATGATTTTGAATTGCTCTTTTGATTTGCGATCAATCATCCAATTGAACCATAAGTTGTTGTTCGATCAACGATTTCTAGTTTTATCTGATTGACAACAAGTGGGGTGCAAAAGATGGTTTGATCTAATCATAATTTAGTACAAAATCAAAAGTCTGACAAAAATGTCAGAATATGAGGTTTTTATAATGCATCAACAAATACACGAGTGTTACTTTACAATTGATTGATGATCTAACTACAGTTCGCCTATCGGCACGCTCAAAATTAGACTTGACCATTTCGAAATACTTCCCATCACTCAAAACTAAGCAATTCAAGTCTAGGCATCGCAACCTGATGAGGTCGACGGCCTTGCTACTCCGATCTGAGAATCTTAGAGTTTCTGAGTCCCAACTGACCTCCAGGCGTTGGATAAACTGACATCGTGTTGCGATGGCATCGATTAGTGAGTCAATATGTATCTTTTGTTGAATCTTCTGACAACATCCAACTGGCATACCCATAACTAGAATCTTGATTGCTCTCAGTCCAGGTAAGATGGAGAGCCAAAATGGTTCGGTGAGTTGGGGGATTCCAGATAGGCGAAGTCCTTGAAGATTTGGTCCAATGCATTTGACAAAATGCAATAGGATTTCGTCGGTGAGATTCTCATTGCTATCAAAATCAACAGCAACTAGAGACTTAATATTGCCTTTTTCCAAGTATTCCTTTAAAACTTGATCAGTGAATCCATCCTGTTGGCCAGCGCTAAGATATCTCAAGCCGGTGATTCGAGTCAACAGGTAGATTAAGCTCGACTCCGATAGTTCGGTTCCCGTAATATCGAGTTCACGGAGATTTGTCTTGTTCCACTCAACACTAAGCACATGTTCATCTTGTAGTGTAGTTTGTTGAATCATCAACGAGGTAAGTCGCTTGCACTTGGCCAAAAGTACCGGCAAGGAGCTTCCGGTAAACTTGGAACAAAAGTTGAGTCCCAAATACTCGAGGTCAGCGCAACTAGAGGCGAAGGCTTCGACATGACTATCGTCAATGAAGTTGATGCCAAATAGGTTGATGATCTTCAGGTTTGGCACTGCACTCTTGAGCTTGTGGATATTGATAACCTCGTAAATCTCCTCACTCTCCTCCTCAGTATGCTCCACCGCTCTTTCGTAAGTTCCAACGAGATGCAACACCTCCAATCCATTAATAAAATTGTAAATCTTTCTCATAAATCCTTCCATAAAAATAACCTCCGAAAGGCAGATACAAATGGTGTGCAATTTGGTCGGAAATGAATAAAGTGCATTGAAGTCGTGTAGTTGCATTGCAGTTGAAAAGTCTAATAGAATCTGGGTTAGATTTGGACATTTCGAGGCTAACTCGTGTAAAATGGTATGAGTGATAAGTTCAATCGGTAATTCGATATACTTGAGCGATGGGCCGAACTTTTGACCAATAACATTGACCAGAAGGTCAGCATTTGTAACATGAAGGCCGGATACTTCGGGTCTCAGAGAAACTCGAGACCATAGGCGCGAATCTGAGGCAATCTTGAGCCAGCGCTTGCAAACTGTTGATATTCTTAGGATTTCCTTGTGAGGTAAATAGGAGAAAATTCTCAAGATAACTTCATCAGATAGACGATCAAAGCTTGCTAAATATAGATTGTCGCGTTTATTGTAGCCGCCCAGTTGTTGGTTTGTGTCCTTGATACTTGATAGGGCGACCGAGGACACATCCTGTATGTTCGACCACATGGCTGACATCCGCCTGGCTGCTGGAAACATATTGGATCGAGTGGTATATTGATTGGAATTAGAGCTAGGCTTAACGACTTTCAAATTGAGATTCATCAGTTCAGAATGGATACAGATTTCGTTTTTAGTCGAGAGGTTATGTCGAGGAGTACTTGTCCTCTTTAAAAGTGCAACGATTATCCACCACTAGTAACGAAACCTGATGAGGTTTTAGTCAAAGTGGAAACAATGATATTTAGATGATAAATCTTGTACTTGAATCTCACTCGCACACCCTTCTCTTTCTTCATACTAATCCGTCAGATTAGATTAGGTCATAGTCCTTGAGAGGTGTTTCTTTTGCTGAATATAGCTGAAACTGTGAGCTAACTTGCAAGAGATGGAACGGATATATGGAACAACTGCACTAGCATTTAGGGAGAATATAGATTTTCGCTCAACAGGTGAGATTTGTAGTATCAGGGTAAATGAATGACTAACTGAAGTTTGCCTTGGAACCTCGTCACTCGATTAACAAAACGAAGACCCTCCTTGAATCTTGATGGGGACAATTCATAGAATCACTACAATTTTACTAGCTAGGCAAATCCGCTTCCAACATACTGAACACTCTGAAGTGGAAAATCTCTTGTCCTAGGGCGAAAATTCCTTCGACCTGCGAGGTTCCATTGTTCTCGTTGCTAATTAAAGACACAACAAAAGGCGAGCACTAATCAAGTGCATCTACTTACGTTTTATTTATCGTTTGCAAATCCTTGAAACCTCATATAACTCAAAGCTCCTGTAGTCTAGTAAATATAATGACTTGAAACGGAAACTCCGATGAGATTTGGCTGGAAAATTGTTTTGACTTTTGTTTTGTTGCTCTTGATGGTTGGAATCATAAATTCATTGCCTACATTCTGTGGCCAGTATTGGATCTCTAGTTGTTTCCTCGGTTAGGATGAAAATAACTTGACTTGATGTGTTGTTGTATTGTGGGCTCGAAGGAACTCGCCACTCATGTTAGCTGGCGCTTAGATGCAAAAATTTGAATTTTGCTTTTAGTTTACTCCGAGGTCTAAAGAGAGCACTAGCTAAGCTTATTTTAAGTAGAAGTTTTTCCTTGCAAAGAGAGTGAGGTACCTAGCGACTTGCCCATTATTCAGCGCGAAGTCAATGTGTGTTACTACACTGTGTCCAAAATCTAACCGAACAAATTTCTTATCCCTGTGCTTCCCCTGCCATGGGAATAGAGCACTCGCATCGATGGACTACAGTCGAAAAGGCGAATCGGATTTTGGACAGACTATAAGGGGACGCGCTAAAATCTACATAGGAGCTGGCAAGCCTCTGCAAAGACTTTTACTGTTGCTAGTTGACACACCAGAAGGGGAAGTAAAAATTTCCTATCCCTACTCCTTTTCAGAGTATGTAGTGGAGAGACTCAACTAGATAAAACTTTTCATTCAGTAGGCAACAATGTGATCACGACTCTGTGCTTCATGTTGCTTGATGACATTCAAATTTGCAAGATGAATATTTCATCTCACATGGAGTTGGTCTATAAAACTAACAGGGAAATTTCACATTGAATTAGGTTTAAATCCGATGACACATGTAAAAGTGGACTAGCTAACCAATTATTTTTGTGTCATTGATTTCGAAGATCAAGTTTCTATCTGCTCCATTGTGAGTTTTAGGAAGGTTGTAGTGGCCGGCCTCTATTCCCACACTGCGCACCCCGCGTGACCAATGGCCAGTTCGCGAATGCGCGTGGCCAAATCCGCGCTCAATAAAATACAAAACAAACCGAAGCAGCCCGACACACCATCCATTAGGATCAACAAGTGAGAGTTGGTTTTATCATTCAAAATCTATCTCATGATTCTACAGTTTACCATCTGTTCTATCAATTTACTCTAGTAATGTCATGGAATATGAATCTCCTTCACTCAAACTTCAGGATATTTGCTATCCTTCTTTTTATTGTAACACTCATATTCAAGACTCAGCATATCAATGCATCGCAAGGCCCACGATTCAAACTCAACACCTGCTTTCGAAACAATTCTATTCCATCGAACGAATGTAATACTCAACATCATCCCCACTGTCTGGGCATTGGGTTACCATATAGAAATGTAGCTCTACCTGATCAGTTGCCCGGTCTTGATTTGTCTAGAGTCGAAGATGTTCAGGTGCAACTTAATCGCTGGCAAAAAGTTAGCAAGTTGCCTAAGTGTTGGCAAAACTTCCAAGTTATATTATGCTCAATATTTATGCCTCAATGTGAGAAAGATCCAATAACTAAACAAGTTATTAGAGTGTCAAAACCAAGTTACGACTTGTGCCATGACATAACCACCGGAGACGAATGCAGATTTATCGAACGTCATTTTGGTTGGCCATCATTCTTCAATTGCAGCGATACAAACTTATACATGAAAGATTGCACCGACGAACTGAGAGATTCCAAATTTCAACCCTCGAGTCGATCATGCCAACCACCATTGGTTTATTCGGAGGAGCCAAAATTTTGGTTGGGAGACATTGCAAACTGTACAATCGATTGCAAATTTCCAATCGTCGACGAGGATGACAGCTTTAGAATCAAGTTGGTCATCACTGTACTCGGTTTGTTTGGACTCTCAAGCACATTAATAGCCGTCTCAACATTCTCTCTTGACAATATTAGACTATTCCCAGGTAGTGACAGTAGCAAATCAGATACTATCTTGAGGTACTATACTTGCTCACAATTATGCCTCTATAGCGGTTGGTTCCTAGTGATAATATTCTTCCTCGCAGGAGATAATATGGCCTGTGGATCAGGCGGTACACCAGTTATGGGATCCCGTGCATTCAGATATTGTGGCATTTCCTTTTTCCTCACTTACATAGCATCACTTTACAATGCATTGTGCCATGCTTACCTTGGCCGATCAATATATTATGATCTCATTGGTGGAAAGGAAGTCAAGAATACCAACAAGTCAAATCCACTTAACAGTGCCTCGGAAATCGTCTTAGGCGTACTCAAATATCTGGGGCCACTTGTGCTCTTTGTGATAGTAGCAGCTTTCGAGTTGGTCGATGGTAACGGACTCTATGGAATTTGTACAACCGGAAACCAGTCAATTGTAGTGAAGGCGATATTTATTCTTATACCTAAAACCCTAGGCATGTTGTATGGAAACTTTTACCTAATCGAATCTACAAGAAATATTATCCAAAGAAAATCAAAATCAACCGATCCAAACAGAGTGATGATACTCACAAGGGTAATCCCTCAAGCCGTACTTAGTGTAATGGAATTGATAACGGCCTCTTGGTTACATTTATATGAGTATGATCATAACGATAGTTGGAAATTGGCCATCGAGAGGCAAGTGGCATGTAACTTAGATCTCAATAACGAGCTAGATGGTTTGAGAAGCCCCTCTCTGGCATGTGCCTTAGAGTTCAAACCAAATTGGATTTTTTACAGTTTGGATTTAATCTCGATCCTTACACCTGGTATTATTGTAGCCTCTTGGACCCTCAGACAAGATAACATTCGAAAACTATTCCTTCAATTGAATCGGCCAAAATCGGATTACCTCGGAGTGGAGCTCGAAGATAATAATGGTAGAATATCACCATCTAGAACTTCAATCAACTCACTTGCATCTACCACCTTGAGCAGATCATTTTTCAACCGATTTCCTCTGGGCAACTTTCGCCGATCTCAGAGTAGAGGGCCAAGTCCGAGCGTTGTGTCCGAGCAATCGTACATGCAACCGGCAAGTAGTTATCAAGATCATTTGGCATCCAGCAAGTTAGTGCCAGATCCCAATCATCAATCCTACTTGACCAGTCTTTTTGAACTATTACTGCAACATCAAATACAACAGCAAGCAATGCAACAACCTTTTCAGCAACTAACAATACAGCAACATATAGCTCAGGCTCAAGCTTTAAGAGAAATCTACAAAAGAGACACCGTGGAGAGTGGGCATATTTTTAACCTTGACATTGTGGAACATTCTACGAAATGAATCGAGAACTATTATAGCTTTTTGTCCATCGCACTCTTGATCTTGGCTAACTCAGTCAGGCATTGGTCGCGCCAAGCTCGCTTCTCGTCCAACTTGTCGATTGGAACCTCATGGTTCATCATATCGATGATATGTTGCGCGGCCTCGCCTTCAAGTTTGAGTAGAGGCTGGCAATCCTTGCCAACATTATAAATTCCCTCCGAATAACGTCTTAGATAGTCGGCCATTCCCGCAGCATTCAGGTGAGCTGTCATCCATGGACCCATGAAGGCATAGCGAGGACCCAAACCATCACTTACAACTGTATCGACATCGTCGGCTGTCATTACACCCTCACGGATCAACCTAAAGGATTCCTGGAACACAGCATATTGGAGTCTATTTAGTGCGAAACCAGACACCTCCTTACGCAACACAACTGGCTTTTGGTCAATCTCATCCATAACCAATCTAGTCCTAATCGTGATCTCCTCACGTGTGACACCTTGGATTGGAATCAACTCAACAAGTTTTACATAGAAAGGTGGGTTTACTGGGTGGGCCACTAAACACTGGTCTCTGTGTACAGTTACCTTGGAAAACACTTTGGATGGCAGATGGACTGAAGTTGATGAACATATAGCTGCCCTTGTGTTTTCCAGCTGCATTGCTTGATCAATCTTCTCATGCAAATCCTGCTTGAGAGCTAGATCATCAAAGACACTCTCCTGGACATGGATCACGTCCTTCAAACACTCCTCAAGCGACTCGGTGGTGCAAATTAAGGCCATCCTCTCTTCTAGCGTCAGTGTTCCCCTTGCGAGCTTCTTCTCGCACATGCTGGCGAGATCGTCACGAATCAACTCAGGCGCCTTGGCGAGCAGCTCGGCGTTGTTATCGTAGAGACAGCATTTGTATCCAAAGCTAGTGAAGATCATTGCCCACTGACGACCAATCATTCCACTTCAAGCGATGAGTTGATGATGCAATTTTGTAAGATGACATATTTATTAGCTATTGTCTCATCTACTAAAAGAGCTCATAAGTTAACCTTTTTACGACCTTTGATTGAAGGCTGAAAAAAACTATTCAGCGTGTAGAATATCCAACTTACCTGCCGATAATTGCGACTTTTTTGGAATCCATATTCGTAATTTTTATTATTTTCCCTGATGTTGTTGTTGCTGTTGTCGTTGTTGCTTCTGCTGCAAGAGTTTTAGATCAGGATCTTGATATTCCCAATCAGCATATTCGTATCAAATGCATATAAGAGAAAGAGGGATTTTCGTTGAGCTTGTGGTGAGCTCTAGTTCTATGAGTGGTTTATATATAAGGCTACAAGTGAGAAACAATAGTATATCTCGACGATGCACTTGAATGGTTTTGTTTCGCGAGTCAATTTATACAGTGTTGGGGGCTGTAAGTCACGATGACAAGTGCACAAGCAAATAATATAGCAGAAGTGTGGCTAGACAGTCTCGAAATAAATATTAAATGTTGTTGTGGCAAATAGAAGTTTGGACGCAGGAAGTCAACACCTGTCGCGACGCCACCTGTCGCTTCAGAATTGGGGCATCATTTGTTTGTTGGATTCTGCTGTCAATTTATTACAAACGTTTATGTTGAACTGTGGCTTTTATGTGTATAATCTGACTCAATTGCTGTTGGAACTTAAAACAATAAACTTGCGATTCTATATTGATGGGGGAGCATTATCCCCTTGGTTTAGCGCAGAACAAAAACGCCCCATTTTCTCGTGATTAACAAAAATTAACGGTTCATAACAAGTGGGTCTAGTTGATTAGATATCTAGTTGCCTTTAGATGATCATCTGCTTATAATAGGTTAAGCGGTACTATTCATCCGGCGGGGCTTCGGATAGTGCGGCGAAAGTGGCGAAACCTGTGGAACTATTACCTGAGTCTGGGCTCTCGGTCTTGTTATTGAGGAGATCATTTAGGTTCTTGTTACAAGCTTCATAATATTCCGCTTGCGCCTCTACAAATTTTGATAAATACTTTACATGTTGCTCGCTGGATTTAATTATATCATTGCATATGTTCGTCACTAGCTCGACTTGCCTATCGAATTCTTCCTGTGCTCTTCTGAGCTCATTTTCGGCCTGTTTTAGTTGGAAAGATAGAGTTTGACTGGTTAGGATACGACTATCTTAAAGCAACATGTGGAAAGATCATGGGAGAGTAGAGTGAGTTTTTGATAGGTACCTCATCAAGCTCCTTGACAACTTGGTCGAAGGGGGCCTATGGTTCGAGAGAGTGGTTGGTAGATCGAGCAAGTGGTTGTTTTGGACCATATAGTGGAGTTTTGTTTCAGTGTGTTAGCGAGGTGAGAGTGTTTAGATTTGAGTATAGGGGTGGAGCATGAGAAGAAGCTGTTGCGGTTATACTTACATTTGAGGCTGATGGTTGATCGGTGCATCTGACTTTCTTGAATTTGCTCTTTGCTGCATCAAGATCTAGGCGCTTGACTTCGAGAGTTCGCTTTTCT
Source organism: Aculops lycopersici (assembly GCA_015350385.1). Classification (NCBI taxonomy): domain Eukaryota; kingdom Metazoa; phylum Arthropoda; class Arachnida; order Trombidiformes; family Eriophyidae; genus Aculops; species Aculops lycopersici. Next base: position 453,623 of record WNKI01000003.1, on the reverse strand, counting down.
CGCATCAATGTTTTTGCATCCTCGTCTAGAAACTTCTTCAAAGGTTTGATGAAATCTCTATCGGCTTTTGCAGCGAATTCCCTTTCAATCTGGCCGACTTTCAACTGAGTTTGGCCGCATTTTATAAGCGCACTACCATAAGTATCGCCAGGAGTCAACTCTTGGCCGGCAGCTACCATGCTACTACCCAACCATTCGAGATTCCTCAGTCGCTCTTTCCTCTTCTCAACTGCTAATTTTTCAATGAGATAATCTTCAACTCGGGTGCCTGGATTTGGCTGGAGTACAGCCTCAGCGGAGGCAACAATTTTCTCAGTCCAAGACTTGACTTGCTCAGCTCTTGTTAGGAGATTCTCAAAGTATCCATCCAATTCTGTCCTTTCGCTATGTCCGAGTCTCTCCTCGGTGAACTGGTCATTTGAGATGTAATTAGATCGATAATATGGTTAGTTATATGTGATTGTGTGCGCACTGCATCTTATTTTATATACACTAATTAGATTATAAAATTCCTATTATAAGCAAATTAAATTATCAAAACTCACCTGTTTGGCTCGGTTCAATGCGGTTGCAGCCTCGGCCGCAAATCCCTTGAGTCCCTTGAAGGCAAAATCCATACTGAGTGTATTGTTGGTCTTCCTTTATGGTATTAAATAATAACAATAATTATATAAGACTAATGTACTAATTGCTGGTTGTGTCCCTCATAGATTCTGACCAGACAATTTGGTGGTGGTGAAGCAAAGTTTTGTCTGCTCAAACTTGATAGCAAGCAAATACTGATTGCATTTGCATATATCGGCAATCGAATCTAAATATGATTTGCTGCACCTAGATATAGGCGAGGTCTGAAATCACTGGAAAGATGGTAATACATTTATCGATTAAGTAACAGAACAACATTAGCAATAAGAACTGTCAATATTGGGACCGATAAATGGTGCTGGCAGAAGAGACACTTGGAAATTTGGCAATTGTTTAGACACACAGAGAGACGGGGAGTCCCTGTGACGCCTCTGCTTTGAGCCCAGTTTGCCAGTGTTGAAGAAGTCTGTGTGTGTTGCGGCGCGCCGCGCGCAGTACAAGAGTGCCATTTTACGCACGCAAACACGCAGCGCCTCCCGCAAACCCCAGACCCACAGAAGCTTTTTCCCCGTTTTACTTCCACTTGGACTCCGAACCAAGTGTACTGATAGTTCGGTGAGCCCTCGAAATTGACCGTGTTATTAGATGCGTTTCGAGTGGGTGAAAGAGTTTGTTGCGCTCTACGCGCTGGTCGTGGTGGCGACGGCGGCCATCACACACGCAAGTTGCCTACGCACCATCGCCACCTTCACCTTCACCGGCCTCGCTCCTTCCCGCTGGTTAGCTAGCACTAGCAAGACAGTCGAGCTTGCCTCTTGAAACCAGGAGTTGCATTGTAACGCGAGCCTACCCCTTAGATGAATTAGAACTATGCTCAAGAGTTAGCTTATTTACTGGCGCCACAACCATTGCCCCGCCAGCTGACCCCGAGTGGCTTCTCGCCAAAGAGGATTGCTATTTTGTGTGTGTCGTGTGTTTGGCGCTAGAGATCCCCAATCCTAGTTACAATAACTCAACTCTTGGCGGTTCTAATAGCCCCTCTACACATGAACCCAAACCAAGTTGCAGCCGACACGAGACGCTCGCCTCTCTATCAATTCACCTCACTAAGAACTGGCAGAGTAGTGCGAACTGGTACTTCGGCTACGCAACCTTGCGAGTCACCCGAGGAAAACCGTCACTCGCTAGCTTGCCAACCGGATGCTCACGATGGAATTCATTACTCAACTGGAACCAGAGAGCACATTGTACTTGCTGCTTGGCTTGTCGGTGACAGTGGTTGCCATCACACCACTAGCCAGCCACCGGAATATCACGTGAATATTCATGCAATTCGACGTCGACGTCGACGTCGACTACTACTACTATTACTACTACTATTACAACAACTGCAATGATAACACCGTGAGCACTTCTACTGCAAAGTTTTTGTCCAGCTCTAGCTGAATAGAATAGTCGTTGTGAGTGCAGTTAAGGCAGGTTGGACATTCGATGTGCTAGTTTTCCGCTACTTGTATATCAGCTAATCAGCGTGGGGGGTATAAAGTCAACATGGAATTGGATAGTAAAGAAAAGTTTATTCGTTCGAGTATATCAGCGATCCTTTGGTTTAGATTGCAAGTTTAAGTTTTCACAACCAAATGTTGTTATTTATATCGTGTCTTGATGTTATTTTATCACATTTCATGTCGCATTAAATAAGTTGTCGCTGCCAAGGTGATTGCCGTAAAGGTCAATATTTGACCTCCACTGGTCAATGGGCTACATGCCGAGTTCTTATCTGAGAAATCTGATTTTCATTTTGTGATAATTTGAAGGTTTAGAAATATTGTGATGAATATCAAATATGAAGAGATGGGATTAGTTAGCTGTAACTCTATTGCTGGAATTCAATATTGGAGTTTATGTCGAGGAAGTGGACGAAAAACTTACGCGTCGACTTCAATTTCTGCTGCAGCTTACCCGAAACGGCCAAATTGTTCTGCCTAGTTTTGATTGCCTGGAGATAGTTTTCATCTGGTGTCATTATTATTGTTGATGTTGCAGTTGTTGTCAATCGAACAGAGGAGATGGAACGTTTTAGTTTACCGGAAGAGAGGAAGAGTTTACCAGTGATCTCGCGTGAGAAATAAAACTCTAGCTAGAAAACTTACCGTACACTTTGGCTCCCGATGAGCTACCGCTACTTCCGCCCCTCGGGCGCGCCGAGTCCTTCATCTGTCCAGATCCAGGCGAGGGTATCGGCAGGTGAACATATGGCCGACTGTTCAAACTATCGCGCTGATAGTAGTCCAGCTCACCACTTCCGGGTCGCTGGTTAACGACTGGCTCGATACTTGGTTGTCTCGCCGCCTTGGTGCGTTGATTATACCTGTCGGCTCCTGGGCATAGATGTTGTTGTGTTTTCAATTTAGTTTAAATTTCAATTCCGATTTCAATTTGATAATGGATGGTTCCAATGGTTAGTTTTCCTCTTCTCCCTCTATTTGTATCTATGGAGAAAACTCGCATGCGTTCTATATTACAAACAAACACAGGTGAAGAGATGGAGAGGTAGATGTTACTTACTTGTTATCGCGATGCTAGATTCTGATTCGCCCATTGCATTTGAGGCGACACAAGTGTACTGGCCAAAATCTTCCAAATGCATTCGCGAGATAGACATCTTTAGCAGGTAAGTGTAGGAATTGAGCGCCGTCTGCTTGACCGTAACGTAAGCTCGCGTGTTGGTTGATGTAGTCACCGATCTAACTGCCTGGCTCTGTGGCTCCTTCTCCTCCTCGTCCTGCTTCTCGCTGTTACGACTGTCCGAGGTTAAGCTCTTGAAACTTGGCGTCACGTTAGATTCCTCGCCAAGATCGAGTGGCGAGGAGAGTTGCCGATAAGAAGCAGCGGCCAAATTGGTCCTAAACTCGGTGGAAGACACGTCTCCTTCCGTTTCCCGCTCACTGAAGTCTTCTTCCGGCTCAAGATCACCTTGTAAACTTCGACGCTTTTGCACTCTACCTGTCAGCCACCAATAGCCCGTTGGTACGTGAATCGATGTAATGCTATCACTTGTCAAGTTTTCACTAGTTGATGCTACAGTCCATTGCGAGGGTACTGGGGTTAACTCGCTTACTTGCAACGAGGGGGCGCTCTGCTCGCCGGCCCCAAGTAGTCGCGACCACCTAGCAGCGCCGCTGGCGCCCCTAGGCGGCGGCAAGTGCAACGCCGAGGACGGTGACCGTTTGGCCCAATGGCTTCGTGGCTTTGGAAAAGCTTCAATCAGACACTCAATTTCCACTGGATCGCCCAGATTGACTGAGAAGAATTTGTTTTGGATGAAAGTTTTTGGGGCAACTAATGATGACAATAATCATGGGCCACGATCAAATGCAAATGAATTGGTTTGTTTTTGGAAGCGGAAGTGGAAGTAGAAGTGGAGTTCATTATCAGATTAGTTGCTTAATTTTAAACAACCTAAAATGAAACACGTGCCAGTTGAATCAGTAGCAGTCACTAGAGGGTTGCTATTGTTACTACTGATTTGATGAGCTGGAACCAGGAAAATTCCAATACCTGTACTCTGGCCAGCATTATCAAGTACTGAGTTCATTAACTTGGTCAACTAAATACTTACACTTAACATACAATGGAATGCGCTTGCTCTCCTGACTAGGGATCCCATTCGAGGCGGTGCAAACGTAAACGCCGCCCATCGTTCGGTCGACATCGTAGAGGTCAAGCTTATCGCTCTTTATATCGGTTAATTCTAATCATCGTTCAGGTTATTGATTGATTTGGTGGAGGAACGGGACAAAGTGTAAAGACAGAGTTGTAATATATTGAACTTATTTGTTTCAATTGAAAGAAAAACGAGTGGCTCATCATCGAGATAGAATGTGAAAACTTACGCGTTCCAACAGGCTGCTGATCGACCACTTGGTTCGCATTCGATAATAGTCTTCTATTTTGTTCTAACGTTGAAGCAATATTATAACCATCATTCTGGACGTTCTGCAAAGATAAATTGAGATTGCCACCGTTGGCTTCAATCACGGGAGAGTTTTGTTGCATTTGTTGTTCCGACCGGAAGCTCGACTGGCCGCGCAAGTGGCCGGCCAACTTGATGGGCTGGCCGTCATCTCGGCGCCAGGTGATTGTTGGCCTCGGATGTCCATTTGCCTTGCACTGAAGACTGACATTTCCCCTCTCCAACGTCTCGGCCACCTGGCTACTTTGTGACTCTAGGATTGCGGGCGGAACTAGCGAGGAGTTGGATAGAATGGGATGAAATAATTTTAGCAAGATTGTTTATGGCTCGCGATGGAAAGTGGCGAGTTTGCGGTAATAGAACCAAAAACCAAAACCAAAACCTACCTACAACTTCCAGGTAGCCGGAAGTGGAGCGCATCGGCTTTGTGTTTACTTGGCATTGATAGAAACCCTTCGCATGTTGTGTTTGTTGGTGGGATAAAATAAAAATGTAAAGGGAAGGAGAATGTTAGCATCTAAGTTACTAGGATGAAATCGGCTCTGATGTTATTTTTATAGCCTCTAGTTGGTGGTGGTGCTCGTGGTTAGCGAAATCGTTTAAACCAAGAGCAACTTCCGCCACCAAGAGGCAATTTAAATCTTAAACTGCGCCCACTATCCAAATTCCTTGTTGACCAAGTTGACTTCTAGTCTTCTCATTGTCGCTTTTACTAGGACCAGTGCAAGTGGTCAGCAAACCAAGCAATCTTGGGACCAACTTCTACTCAAAGCTTGGTAAGTCAGCAGGAAGTTGCACACTTGCAATAACAACAAACTGTTAGCCATGTTCTCCTTCTCAACATGCCTATTAAATTGGGATTAGACTGGCCCGAAGCTTTCCTATTGCTATTGTTGCAACGTTCGTGGGTCTCCTGCTAATAACTGCTAGCAATCGTCGTCGACTTCCCCTAGGACGACTACAACAACACTGCCAGCGGCGGCATTAAGTCTAGTGAGCCTAATAATCGAGCAAAGAGCTCGTCTTAAGGCCTTCAGGTTGGAGGTCGCAATGAGAAGCTTATTGCAAGAGGGTATCTTGAGCTTGTTTGCAAGACCAAAGCCCCAAGCATTCGGCTGTAACCTTTCGGAACATGACTGCGTCAAGCTGAGTGGCAAGGTTGCGGAAATCGGCAGAGTGACATGGCTAAATGATCTGCCTGCCTAATTAGCTAGACGCAAGAGGATTGTTTGTTTTTGAGGAGATCCTCTGCCACTGAGGAATAAGAGGGCGACAACTTTCCGCAGTCAAGTGGTACAAATTGAAGTCCAAAAAACAGACTGCTCGGGCCAACATGTACCTGAGCTCGGATAATCGTAATACCAACTCGTTGCCACAGTTGGTTTTTGGAATACACTCCATCGGTGTCGTAAATTGGTTATGGTAGTCAATACGAACGAAGACGATAAACCTGAGGTCGCCCATGATGCTTAATTTGTGGGCCAATTATCTCTCTCCTTATGGGCGTGTACAGGTGGCCACTTAATTTCGTTGAGCCAACCAATTGCAGTTGGCAATGATCCTAGAGAGGCTAGATCATCTTCTCATTGGTAGTCGGCAAACTAAGAGCAGCTAATACTCACCCTATCTGATTCCTGGACATCTTTAATGTGAAGAACCCACTTGCGTCCCTCCTCGTCGGGAATCAGGAATATCCTATAGTTTGTAATGATTATATTCGTGTCAATGCTTAGGATAGTGCCCGTCTCCTCCCTTAGCCAGGCAACCTGTAGTTTGAGTTCGAAGGTGATTCTAATTGGTTATTAAAGCTCGTTGAATTTCTTCCTAAAACGAGGTCTTGGCCTCTTTCTCTTGTTATTCATTCATTCGTTGATTGGACTTGAAGTCGGTCGTGCATAAGGCAAATCTGATGTACGAGGTGGCACATTGGAGCCCAGTCAATTGGAAATTGGGAAGCCAAGTCGAGCAGGTGAACTTATGTTGCCTACGTACTGATTGACTAGCTAACCCAATATGGTTGACTTATCAGCACTCACTGTAACTCGACGATGATGACGGCGTCAACCACCCAGAGAGTAAACTCTTATTATTTCCCCCAGCCCACCTCTTGACCCACTGAATCAACCTGTTTGTAAGATATTTGAATGCAAAGTCTCTCTGCCACCCAGCTGCCACCTCGGGCGTGTAATTAACCGGCAGGTGGCCTAGTTTTAGTCGCTAGAGTTCATCAAGTGACCGGTTAGAGATAAAATATAATAACGTGGTCGGTGTTTCGATATTGGCGCTTCTCGAGGTGAAAATTGGCGTGCCCCAAGATTTGCTCCTTCGACGTTGCACGTGACCGTGAAGGGGCTTTATCCCGCTTTTTCTGATGCGCGCAACAAAGGCAATCATGCCACAGGCCCCAATTTATGAGTCGCCTAACAGTGGTCGATTCTTTGTCTCTTTTTTCAACTATTTTCTCGTACATGGGGCGAGAAAAACATACCATATGATTTTGTGACACATATACCCAACAAACTCTCGAGCTCCTGAGACTGATGAGCCGAGTGACTGGTCATTTTGGTGACATGTTAAATTAATTAAGTGGCGGCTGCGATTTATTATAATATCCTTCAAGTTCAGTTTAAACTAGCAAGCGACTGAACACATTATCGCTTTGTGTCCGAGGTCCGGTCAAATGACCAACTAGCTAAATAGTGGGTCGGAGAGTGAGACTAGCCGGCGCATGCAGATTAGGACCACAAGACCAAATTTATGCAATCGTTACCAGCTCACCGAGGGGCATTTTGGATAAAAGTGCGTGATTGTGGTCATTATATCAATATGCATGCTACTCAAATCCATGACCACAAAGCGGATGATTATGACGTTCGAATTTGGACCACTGGAAGCACGAGGGAAGGGAGCGTAAGTGTATTCGGTAGCAAGAGAGGGGCAGAGACTAGGCTTCCTAGACATGAACATGAACCCGAGTCTGAGCATGAGCTTGAGTGGGAAGAGATCATGATGTTGATGATGATGATCTTGTGGTAAGATAATAAGGGCCAACGAAACTAGTCGCAGAAGTATGATCCGAAGTTGAGCCACAAAAAGTTGGACGGATATGGTGCAACATCAATCTATGCGGATATTTAATCATTAGCCACAGAAACCGCAACGGCAACTACCACCACCAGCACGCAAATAGATCCCTCCGACACGTGATCCCGTCCAGCAAAACAGACTGGAGCAAAGCAAAAAGAGCGCGTTGCTTGGTGGTCGTCAAAATTGTGCTCACGATACCGACTCGAATGGCTGGATTAAATCCCGGCTAGCTGCGGTTAGAGGGTAACGGGAACTTTTGCGAGATAGAGATTAACCTCCATTGAGGTAGTGTGTTTGGTTGAGAGCAACTGCACGATGTAAGTAAGCCAGGAGCGAGGTGCCCCGAGGCGGGCAAATTGATGTTGAGCTGGAGGTTAGCTGGGGTACCTAAGCTGGAAAAGTTGAGGTGGTTGAGGAATCAAATTGAGTCGAATTGTATTGAATTAAAACAATTGGCATGCCTGCAAGTTGGACGAGGCGAGGAGAGCTACCGATGTTTGCGATCAATCGCAGATCCAAGCTAGCCGCCAGTTCACGTGACGGCAAGCTGTCAGTGGCTGTAGTTATGATGACTTAGAGGTAAACTAAAAGGTTGGAAGGAAAAGAGCAACTTCTCGACTCGTTGGCAACGGAAATCATTGAAACCCAAAATTTCGGTTCGTGTATAGTCTTGGCCGCCAGATAGGCCGCCAGCAATTCTAATGGACCAGTGGCTTTGGTTGTCGACTAAGGCAACTCTCGTTGGCCTTCACGGTTAAGCTTACGACCATTGCCAAGGAACAATACAAGCCAGTTGGCCACAATTTAATGGCTCACTTTTGGCAGGAATTGGAGCAAGAAGCCAATGAGATTACACTATTGTTACCAGTCGGCAGAGTCGTTGGTTGCTAGAGTTAGACTTGAACTCTAGCCCACTCTCTTGCTCTCTACTGCTTCAAATTTTCAGCGAAACTGAGAGACAGAGAGAATGAGGGAGAAAGAGAGAGAGAGAGAGAGCCACTCTAACGAACCAACCAAAAGGCAGGTGAGCGTGGAAAATAATTTAGCTAAACTAGCTTCTCTCGTATGTGCTGTCTATAAAGTCCAAAACTGGAAACACTTAACAGAGTGGAGTGGAGTAGACAATTGAGATCCCGGATAGAAAGAAAGAGAGGGAGAGAGATCCACTGCAATAGTGCAACTAAATGAATATTACCTAACGACGGAAATGGCAACACAGATGAGCGCTAACAACATACATAACAATGCGAGCACCTAGGGTCGTTCATTACGCCACTACTACCAGTGCTTTAGCCACAACATCAACAACAAGCACAACCACCACCACAGCCGAGAAACGATAAAATTATCTCGAGCTCTTCGTTTGGAAGCGCCACTAGCAAAATCAATTTCCTCTCTCTCTCTCTCTCTCTTTCTCTGTCTAGAAATACCAACAAGAGTTAAGTTTGCCGCCGAGTTGCCATCTCGATCGCCTCGAAATGATCATGACATTTGCTACACAATCGTCGTCATCGTCCTTGTGGCATAAAATCACTAGAGATCCAATTCATCGATGAGTTCAAGTTGTACAAGTCAAAGGGGAGAGAATTTGGGCAGCGGAGGTTGGAGTGAAAAGGACAAGATATGCTAATCTGGCTTGCCACTTGGATTGATGTCACACTAGAGACACAGAGTGGGACTTTTCTACTTTGCTATTGTAACTTTTGTTGCTGCTGCTGCTGCTTTCAGCTACAAGATCAGAGATCGCGAGTCAAAACGTGAAGAGTCTCACGGGAGAACTGAGCTCTAGACTTTGGCGGTTCCTGTTTTAGAAATCACGTGATCCTGTGGCAAGCGAAAGGTTTCTCTGTTACACTTGAGATACTTCAACTCTGCGACCACCAGGAGTTCAAGTTAGAAGAGGAAAAGAATCAATTACGAAGCTAGGAATGCTAGATAGCGGGAAAGTTGTCTCGACTATCACGCAAAGGGATCTTCCGGTTTCGCTTAGATAGCCCCACTCGCCTTCGTACCTAGCCCTCCCCGCTTGTCGCTACCGCTGGGGACCTAGCGCCAGTGAAGTAACTCAATCAATTTTCTCACACTGTCTATTGGGTTATATTGGTGAGTTTTACGCTTTCGACGGCACAAAGGCTGATGAGTCTTCTCTATTGTTTTCCTTCTTCCCCTTCTATTCACCACTAAAGACTCGCCAGAATAACACATAGATTATTCAGCAGCAGGCATTCGGAACTAAAGCAAAGCAAACTTTGCTGACTTTACAGAATTGCCAATCATCAAATCCGAAACCCAAAACCGAGTTGTCCGCATCAAGTTGTCTCATCGATAAAACAATCAACGCTCTCGACTGAAGGTTGTTGCTGATTGCCTTAGCTTTCAAGCTGAAACTTTCATTGGCGTCCCTTCGGCTGTTCGTCTACATCGCAGTGGCCATCCATTTAAACTCGACAACAACTCGACTCATTAACATACAAAACAAACAATAGTTAGCCGAGTGTTTAGTCGGCCGCTTGGCTCGGTGTTCCCTTTGGCTGGTGGAGGCTTTCAATTGGAAGCTCGTTGGTCACGACGACACAAGCTTTCTGTTGGAGGAGAGAATAGAGGAGTAGGGCTGAGCAATTTAGTCGGCCTTCAGGATTTAGAGGGAGAAAGTTTAGCTTAGGGAAAGTTTACATCTGAGAAGGAGTTACGAAAAACTCCAACTAAAAGCCATCGTCTCCATTAGTGTCGTCGTTATTGGATCTCGATGCCTTTGGCTTGGTGAACTTTGAGCTCACCACCAGAACCAAACGAGGATCTCCCCGTTGATTTACACTCGCATTTCCTGGCTTCGACAAACTCCCTCCCCAAAAGCAAAGGGCTAACCAAATCTCTCTTATTCCCCTCTTACTGTTTCTCAAGCTTGACGTGCAATTTTGTCGCATTTAGATCTCTCTAACTCCAACGACGAGGAACTATACGTTGGGCGTTTCAGTTAGCGCCCAAAGCTTTAGAGTCTTTGGGAGCTGGAGACACAATTAACAAAATGGCTATTCCCAGCGTAGACTCTCGCGTTTTTGGAGCCGCCATCATCGAGACTAAAACCAGCCAACCACTTGCAGCTCCACCTTTTTTATTATCTAAACAAAATGCGCTAAGCAAGCAAAAAACAACTCGGACTCAACTAAGAGGAGTGACAACATTTAGCATCGCCAAGTTGGACGTGTAGTAGAAGAAGTAGGAGGAGGAGGAAGAAAAGAAAGAACTTTTGTGCCGACTTTGGCACTCCGTCTTGGCGTCTTTTTCTAGGTTCATCATCAAACTAGTCAAATGTATTGTCCGCTAGTCTAGTAAACTAAAGAACGGAGAGGAACTGAGGAACACTGAAACTGGTTGGCCAACTGAGCACTCGAGGGAATCTGTGGGGCGGCACCAGAGACAAGAGAGAGAGAGAGCAAAGGAGGACAAGAGAACCTAGACTAAACTTGTGGGAGAGAATGAGGGATAAACCTGAAGGGGCCGATCCCATTGAAGCGCGAAACAATGCCACAAGCTAGCTGGCCTCAGGTTGGCCGGCGCCGCGCCAAGGCAGCCAAATAATCTGCTCGCGATGCATGACGACGAGACGGGACCTAGCGACTCGAGGTCTCATCGTCTTGCCGGAAGTTGGACGCTGAACGCGCCACTTGTCGCAACCTCACCGCCCCTCCGATTGGAAAAGCGTCTCTCCACCTCCAAGAGGATTGATGAATCACGTGAACGAAAGACACAGCAGAGGGGAGGCGTGGAACCTGCGTCGCGGAGGGGCGCAGTTGAATCACATCAAATCAGGTTGGAAAGGTGAGAGCTTGCTGGCTGGTTGGCGAGGCGCCTGGTAGGTGTTATACTGTTTGTTTTCAACTCTAAATCCTCTAACTCTCACTCACTAACCCAAGTGAGTTAGCTGCGCCACTGTCAGAAATCGTTTATATCACAGGTCGCTCGGTCACATTTACTATGAGGCACCTAAATCTCCCCCTCAAAATCAGCCATCAACCACCTGCGCTGTGTCTTCAGTCTCCCTCTTTGCAGGTGGTTGCAAAAGAGCAATCGCAACCAACTTTATCCTGCGCAAAATCTATCCTTTCGAATAGAATCAATTCAATCTGTGAAGCAGATGACAAGTTTGTCACCGGGATACAAAACCATCAAGCTCCTTGGTAACACATTGCCAACCACTTGTTTGTGGGCTATTCCCTCTCTCGTTATCCAACTTCGACATTAACATGATATTGATTTTCGGTAAACTTTTGCGGACTTTAGGAGGAAAAAAGATTGCTACCAAAGAATTTTCGCCCACCCCGCGATGGCTCCATTTTCCTCGGGCAACCCGGAAGCGGAAATCATTTTGGAGGTGGCGGGAGGCGGTCAAGTTGACCGGCTTGACAAATGGTAAATCTGGATGAATTTCTCCCATCGGCGCAGGCAAATGGTTAAGTTAAATACTAGAGGGGGAGCGGTGGCGACAATCGAAGCATTTGGATCGAGCAAATTGAATGGCATTTGTAACCAAATTGAATCTTTCTCTCTATCTCTTTCTTGCACAAAACAACCATCATATGGATGTCTGTAGCGGCGGCGGCGGCGGCGACGACGATGGTCGAAATAGAAATGGTAGCGGCATTAGAAATCTGGCTCGAGATTTAATCAGTTGATCTGGGTGATGGTATAAAGTGAAAGCTTGGGAGAGATCGTTGGTTGGATTTGAATTTGAATTTGGAGGAAAAGTCTGAATGTCTTATGCCTGAAATCTCAATCTAAATAGATCTCTAGTTGAGCGCAGCAACCATCAGGACGATTATATATTCGCCTGCCCAACTGTTGGCCAGCCAGCTAGTTGGTTGGCTAGATCACAAGCTGCCTTCAAGTCAACTTAACACTCTGGAGATCAAGACGTGAGGAAGAAACGTCGGCAATTTCAAAGTCAGTTGGCAACTTGATGGCAGCAAGGCAACATAAAATGGCAGAGAAAGGGCGCCTCTGGTCGCCTATTTGACTAGCACCCGTTATTGTATCTATCTGCAATTCCATTTTGTAAACTCAGGCTAACTGTTAGCCGCCGCTGCCGCCGAAGTGGCAGTGTCAAGATGGAAATTGAATGGCCACGTTGTCGCTAGGCGCCTCGTCCCCTCCATGGGTTTTTATTGAAAGAGGGCCAGTGAGTCGGGCGGCCGGCGATATCTCTATCCCGATGAAACAGCACGCGCTCCAGTCAAGTGGCAACCACACGTCGACTATGCTGTCGCGAGATTCATCTGTGCCGATGGCCTCGTCGTGTGGCCATCGCCACGATGACGACTACTACCACGACGAGGCTGATGATGTCATAGTCTTCGTCGTCGATGTTAGAGACGGATGCTCCTCTTTTCACTAAACTCATTGGCTAGACAACTAGATCCAGGAGGGGAGTTAGTGGATCCACTTCTCTCACGAGCCCGAATCATCAATCTACTTGCCCGCTCGTCTCTCACTTTGGATCGGTAGCGAGCGACTCACTGACGCATGGCGCCTAGCGACACTAAATTGCAGCCCGCGCGGCGCCTAGCGACTCGCTTAGCTTTCATCCGATGCCGCCGCTCCTGTCCCGATGCTAGCAACAGTAACTCCATCCCAATCGTGCCAGCAGCAGCAACGGAACCATTGAAACTGATCTCTGCCACTTGCACTGAATCTCTGCAAAGCGACAGCGCGGATTCAAGTGTCAAGAATCTCGAGGGCATCTAATAATCTCATCAGATTGGGACGACACATAAACGAACTTGAATTGGGGGCGTCAATTTGAAGTTTAAGTTGGAAACTTGCTCCCTCTCGTTTGAGCGGAATGAAAATTTCAATTCACTCTTGAGACCCACGAGCAAATCGCTTGTCTGTCTGTCTACCCGTTTGGTTGAGTCTAGTTCAGCTCTCGAAACTCAACCAGAATCACTTTAGCTCATAACCTAAACTCACCTGATATTGGCCAAGATTTTCAATGGTGCAAACTAAGCGCACGTCGCGACCAACGACCGCAGTTGTATTTCCAATTGGCGACGAGAATTTAGGTAACAAATTTGCGCTTTTCGATGCTCGTCGTTTCACTCTTGCTCCATTGTCTTGAATGCTGAAATTTGACTGTGTGTTAAACGAGTGGCCAGTAACTAGGCCTCTTGTTACCCAGCCAAAGAGTAGTAAATATATACTTATGAGCGAGGCAAGTTTGGGCATGGTTCTTGTTGTTTCTCTCCCGCGAGCCCTCATTTGGTACTTCCGGTTTGAATTGATAACAAAGTTGAGGCAAAGTTGGAAATGGGAGCAATTGATTGTGGAGATGGAAACTTTAACAACATCATTTCAACTTTCTCTCCTCCTCCTCTAATCTAAACTTTCAACTCGCAACACCAACCACTTTTGCTTTGTCCAACTAAATTGCTCGCTTCTGTTTCTGTTCGTGACTGCAAATGAATGGCTAAGAGAGCGCGTTGAAACAAATGAGCAACTTGGGCGCCCGTTTTGTGATGGTGGCGCTTGCGCAATAGTTGCCACCGTAGCGGCTCCCACTCTACATGGCAACTTGCAAAACATTTGCTATTAACAAATCTCTTCCAACTCGCATGGTATAACTCTCGGCAATTCAGCTCAACTTCTCCTCTCTCGCCGTCCGGAATGATGGTCACTTGATATTATGTTCCAATTTTGAGTGGCTCCCTCACTTCTTTTGAGAGAGTTTTCTGTTACATAATACGCGCGTCCGGCGTGTAATCAGCGTGAGTTTACTGTTTCATGTTTTAGCAAAGTAAATGTCGTCGTAAATGTAACTTGCGGTGACTTTGCGGCTTCTTGTCTTTATCGTCATCGTCTCCACAGTCGTAATGGTAGTTGTGGACGTGGACGTGGACGTGGACGTCGACGTCGACGTCGACGTCGACGTCGACACACCGGGAGAGTGACATGCTGCTTCATTCATCTCATCCGAAATGAGTTGGGCCAAATTTTAACTACCGTTCTCTTTCCAGTCCAAAGACTCGAATTATCAGCGACATCGTCGAAAGGTTTTATTCCCTTGCGATGACATTGGAGGAACGGAAGGACGAGAGAGCATTAGATCTAATTCGACACTAATGCTTCATCTCTCTAATTCCACAATGGAACACGAGAAAGAGATTCGGACAAACAATACGGCCACCACGACAACCACATGGCGAATAGCGCCAATAATACTAATAACAATCATAATGATTTCGGCCTGACAGCCCATCGTCTTCGTCTGCTAGCTCGAGACCAAAACAGCCAACATAATGCATCACAAGTAACCAAACTGATCTCGGCAAATGTTGGCTCGAGTAGCTCGAGAGCATTGAGTCGCCAGGTTCCTCCTAGTTTTAATGCACAGTCCAATGGAAGCTAGTCGCATTGCTTGTCCGGCTCGCAGAGCAAACATCCGTTTTCAATTCTATGTATGTGTCCAAGCGGTGGTTTCCCAGTGAACACATCGTCCATCTGTTTATATGGACATACCACGAAGACGACGACGACGACGGCAAATTGGCCCCTCTCTTAGTTTCCAATTTGTAGTGCTCACAAATCAAGTGAACAGCAGACAAGAGAGAGCAAAACAAAGTGATTGGCCGGCCACATAAATCAACTCAGCGTCTCTCGCATCAACTTCCGTTCCCTTGAAAGCTAAAGGCTTCATCGATGGAACAGTCAGCCAGCTAGTCGACCGACCGATCGATCGGTTGGTTGTTGTTGGTTGTTTGTTCTTATTGTTATTGTTATTGTCATCGTCGTTGTTGTCGTCGGAGACTCGATCTTGAGGTCAGCCAAACAATTCAAGCGCGAAAGGCTAGTCAATGAACGACGACGACGACGACGACGAAAGAGAATCTTTAATTGACTCGAGCTCGACTTTGGTGATTGAGATGACGAATATAACTGATGAGTGTCTCTGTCATCTTCTTTGTTGATTTCTGAAACCAGAGACGCAAGCACCAGGTCAAGCACACTAGTGACAGCGAGGCCAAGATCATCGAGAGGGAACCTGAAAGAGACAGATGAAAGGAGCGACGAGTATAAGCAGCAACAGCAGACGCTCCGACTTCCGTTTGGCTGCTCATTTCCACATCTAGAGGCAGAAACGAAGCGACCGATTGGTTCAAAGTCTGCGCCAAACTAACACAGATTCTGGGGGCCACCCAAAATCCAAGTTGCCTCTTGGACGTGATCTGTGTCCCCAAGTGAAAGAGTTGCCTGAGGAACTTGTATCTAAGAAGATTCCAAGTAAAATAGTTCCAATGGGCAACTACAAATAGACACGCCAACCACGACAGCATAATATAAAATAACATATTCATGAGCCTTAAATGGATCTACTGGCACCCGAGTCACTTGGTGGCGCGTTTGTTTCAGCGGAAGTAGATAAGGAAGGAAATATTTGAAATTTGTAGTTGTCTTTAAACTTTCACATTCTTACCTGAGCAATAGTTGAGCTTTAAGGCCAACCAAACTGAACCAACCCACCAACAATCCATTGAAATTCAATCAAATTCCGCACGCAAACTGCCAATAGCTTGCCGCCAACTTGGTTCTGGAGGCCGACAAACTGACCGAATCTATCAATCATGAAACAGAAAAACGAGGAACAACAACAGCAAGCGATTTAAAGCAGCGACAACCAGTTAGTTTGGGTACTCTTAGTATTTTCGACCAGTTTCGCCTCAAGAATAAATTCGTCGAGTTTTTCCATCCCCCCCCCTGCTCGTCTCATTAGCACTACGAGTCTGACAAGTTGCTTTGGATTCAATTTATGTAGAGTCGCCAACCAGTGGTGCCACTTCTATTCCTGGAACCAACCAACCAACCAACTTATTGCGACTAGTGCTCTTTTCCAAGCCACCCGATACTAGAGACCAACTTCCGTTTCTGGCCATTGAGGCCCAGAGGATCAATTGTTGTATCGCCATCCGAAGTCTAATGATTGTCTTGCTTGTCTGTCGTTTTGAGTGGCGCAACTCGCTAACTACGAGAATTGAAAGAGGGGCAGACCCAAATAGGAAGTTGGAGCTTATAACCCAGTTTGGTCCCAAGCTTCCGGCGACCACTGAGGCAAAGGGGACACTAATTAATTGGGCGACTGAATTAGTCGTCGTCGTCGTTGTCGACTGGCGCTCTAGTGTTAGATTTAGCTTTAGTCTATCAGCTCACCAGGAAATGACCGCCTCGCGGCTTTTAGGCTGGCAGTCGATCAGTTGGCGTGTTGAGCTAAAAAGGACGATCCATCGTCTTAGTGCTCAACTACCCTCTACGATCCCTTAACTCTAATGGTCACGAGTTTTCTAGTGGTGGCAAGGAGTTTTGGACTTGAGTCGAGCTAGTCGAATCAAGTGACAAAAGACACCCACGAGCGCTAGATTCTTGGAGGCGTTGCCAGCAAATTGATGGTCCTTCAATCTTTGACCCCCCCTCCCCACTCACAAGCTGGCAAATCGGCGCTTCTGAC
This sequence comes from Aculops lycopersici, assembly GCA_015350385.1. Taxonomy (NCBI): domain Eukaryota; kingdom Metazoa; phylum Arthropoda; class Arachnida; order Trombidiformes; family Eriophyidae; genus Aculops; species Aculops lycopersici. Next base: position 436,482 of record WNKI01000003.1, on the reverse strand, counting down.
AGAGAGAAATGTCCGATTGATTGACCCAACGATCGCCTCGCCACAACTCAAATCTTGTCCCCCTGGCGACCAGCTATATAAACACCCCAACTTTGGCTTAAATTCTGACATTAGATAACCAGTTGATGGCAAACTACTGATTGAATGTATAAACAATCCAACTTCACATTCGTGTTAAGTTGGATGAATGAAACACAGTGGATGCGTTTGTTTATTCTAAACACGAAGCGCCTACTTCAACATCTCAAAAGAAACTGATAGAAATAAGACTAATAAAACACAACCACTTGACCATTACCAACTCAACCACTTGAACATTTTTAATTACAAATGCCCCTCTCCCCCAAAAAAGGCGTGTTATCTAGAGAACTCACTACTCGATGGGTTTGTAGTTTGATGTTGTTAGTTTATCACTTTACCTGCCTAATGATCTTCAAAAATCACTCAACAATAGTATCCGCTATCGGCATTTCGGCCAATTGTTTGTTCGACTGTTTGGTCACCTTCAGCTGTTTCAAATCTATTTCTTTTGCCCTACTTTCTTCGTCTCCGTCCTCGTCCATTGAATCCTGGAAAATCTTACCTATCGGCCGACCGAGTGGCGATTTGTTTGACTTGATCTCAAACTTGGACTTGAGTGTCTTAGGATCATGAGTTCCCTTTGATAACTCCTCCTTGAGCAAACTTGTCCAAGATTGCGAGCTCCTCGTTTCGTGCAACCTATTCGTCGTTAACTGGAACAATTTTTCGTCTTGTGGCAAACCCTCGCGCACTTTATCCAACTTCTGCGCCACCTCTTCAATTCTACCCTGAAAAACTTCAACTTGTTGCTTGGGCTTCTCAACTCTGTTCATCTCAATCTCATGCTGTCCGTTCTCCGCTCTTCCACCCTGACGCCATCTCAATCTATCCTCCCAAATCTTGACGTTCCAATCCTCTTTGCTCAGTTTCATAACAGGAATCTTGGGTCTCCGATTCTTAAGACACTCGTCACATGAGCAATACTTTTCATGCCTTCGCAGATCGTTATTACTACATTTCGTTCCACCTTTGGACGCAAACATTTCATGTAATGTAGCATACTGAGGTCGTCCCCCTAATCCATTATCTAAATGACGACGATTTGATAGACTTGATCTACCACCTTTTTCGTTCCTATGACTCGCTTGCTCCTTCAAACTCTGCATCCGATCCTTTATACTCAGAAATCCCGATTTGAAAGCCAAATGTTTCGCTGTGGCTGCCTCGGCATCCTCTTCAATTGTGTTCAGCTGATGGTTGAAATTATTGCCGGTCTCCAGCTCTCTTTTTCGAAGAACAAAAACCATGATTGAATCAAAAATAACAAACGCCTCGAGTGCTGCATCAAATCAGTATTTATTCAGAAGAAAAAAGTTTATTTACGTCAGCATCGGGCATCTAGGGTCGCTTTGTAAATGAGCCCTCAACTACCGCTATCGCCGCGCCCAGTGATAAGCGCCTAGCGGCCTCTACCGACAACACGATTTGAACTATGATTTGTACATTCCTCAGGCCAGAGATCAATCTTATCGTGGGATTGGGCGCGATTGCAAGAGATTTCCCAGATCTATTTTTGGTTGATTGTAGCATTTTCAATTCACCCTCTACCGAATGGCTAATGTGCTGGCCAAAGATTTCAAGCGCGACTTCTTGTTCTAACCAACGAAACGAGACTAATTCCCAAACAATGAACTAGGAACTCAATACCCGGCAGAATCCGCATTCAATTGAGATAAAACTAACTCAATACCCATAGATGAAGGTTAAATGATGTAAGAAAATCACTGAACCATACCGCAATTTGACTATCACAATTTTATTCAGATTTATATGAGTACGTCTCAGTGTTCAAATATTTAACAAATGTTGGCCTCATAGGTAACATATAGATGTTTTGAATTAATTTGTTATTTCATACTTTAAACCTAGAGTTTCGTAATAGTTGAGCGTCTCATCACTGTGTTTGCACATCATCTCTGAAACCACCTGAGGATCCTCTAAGATTATGGAGTTAGTCTGTACATGCTTGATAGACTCACTCTGTCTCAAATGCGAAAATAAGTCTCAATGATGTTGCGGAATTCAAACTTCAAGATGACACTGCAACATCTAATCCTGGACTGCCTTTAAATAACAAACGAACTTGTTATTCAACAGCATTTCACACGAAATAAAGGGTTCAAGCGGGGCGCGGGCCTGATTATATGCAAATTACAAGTGAAACGCCGGACTTTCTCTTCAATATTCAGTCATGGGTTTGAATTTAACCAGAATATCCACCAAACCATGGATTAGAAATGAAATGTCTATGGAAACTCTCGAGACTTGGAGACAAGTAAAATTTTTTTGTTGAATGTAGACAAGATACCCCTAGTTTCTATCTTTAAAATGGAATCAACTCGGATCACCATTTAGTACGTTGTTGGTTCAAAACACTATTGACGTCTCGGCGGTGATCGGCCTTTCCAGAATTGAACTTGTTAGAATTCTTCGATGAGTTTGAATGGTTGTAATGATGAGCCTGTTTGGCCTCCTCCTTAGCTGCACGTTCTGTCTCCTCGCGAAGTTCCTCGATCTTTTTTGGATTATTCTCAACCATTCGTGGTCGCCAATTCCTCCTACTCAAATCTATCGTATCCATTATCTTGAACTTGATACGACTCTCTAATATGTCTAAATCAGACTTCTTCGGGTTAGCTAGGTCACTCAACACAGTTAGAGTATGCTTCAGAGATAGTTTTATGTTCTCATCAGGCTCATTGGCCATCTTAGAACCTACGGTTGCAATAAGACTGCATAGGCATTCAATATTTTCATTGCTAGCTCCACCAATCAAGTGTTGCATGCAGAGGCCGATAATCTTTGGTAGCAGCAGACCAAACTTATACATTTCACCGATAAGTTTGATGGTTCCAAGATACTTCTTTCTTCGTTGGCGCATATCCTCATATAGTTCTTCGTACATTATCTTCCTCTTGGCGGAGTCAGCTTCAGTTTCAATCTCGGCCTTTCTATCGTCAACATTCAAGCCATCATACAAATCAGAAGTTTCAAACTCTTCTTGGCATTTCTTCACCAGGTGGAAGCAGAAATCCTGATCTTTTACAGCGATGACTTTGCACATCTTTGCATATAGTTCGCAGAATCCCGGCTCATCCACAGCCTTGTCGAACACAAGATCAATGACGCTGTTCAGTCTTTCCGAGCCCGCGAGATCTAGATCGGCAATTTTTTCGATCAAGCTGTCATACTTTTGAGGTGTCAACTTGTTCAAGTGACCCCTAAACACCTTCAGCAGACGTTTCGTGTCCATTTCTGTACTGTCTTGAGACTTTTCTGCCTCGAGCTCGGGTTTCCATGGATTCTCCACTGTTTTCAGGTCAACATCCTGTTGCAACGAGGTAGCAGGGATGATTTTTCTGGGTTTTTGAGGCACTTGTTGGCTTGGACGTCTGTTGGGTAGTACGTGATGTGCAGGCACGTCATTCCTAAAATAAGGTGAAAAATCGACACGATGATTCGAATTCATATTAGTACCATTGTTGATATCCAGCTTCAACTCCTTTTCGACAGCTCGACAAAATTCAATTGTATATTTCCTAATACCATTCCTATTTAATGGACTAAACTGCCCAGCTTGATAGGGAAGGTTGGGTAGTTCGGGTTTCTTCGGGATCTTAGGGGTGTCCTCGGTTAGATCTTCTGAACTTTCTTGAGGCTCGTTTAACAATTTTTCTGGCTCTTGCTCAGGTGACTCATCGGAGATTTTAGCTGAGGCCAACTTTTCATTGAGTTCTGCAACTTTATCATCACCTTGTGGGTTGTATGTACCGGCATCTATCTCATCTTGTTTCATGATATCATGCTCCGGTGATGCGTTTTCTACCCTCGCAGTTGATGCAGTTGATTGGCTCTTTTCGCTGACAGGCGAAACCTTGCTTACATCAACTGTTGAGTTTGATGTGATACTTCCATTTACAGATTTTGAGTCAGTGGTCGACAATTTTTCACTTGATATTGGGTCATCTGGCGTTCTCACTACACTGGCTTCACTACCATTAGCTGATAATGATGACTGCTTATCTGAAAGAGGGGTTTCCTGGGTTGATGAGATTCTGGACTCAGCAGAGTCTTCTAGAGAAGCTCGATTCTTTGCAGTCGTAGCTGGCGTTCCCTTAAGCTCATCCAAAGTCAGTGCATGGCCAGTATCTGGATTGATGATGGGGATAGCCCGGCTTTTTCTAGGTTGGCTTGGCCTCGGGGGCGTGGGCGTGGGCATTGCCGTTACTGGCAACGGCACTGGTAATGGTGCACCCATCTTGACTCCAGGTACTAATGCTATTGGTGGCTTTGGTGCAGGTAGGGTCGCTGTTGGATTTTGAGGGTCGAAAGGAGCGCGTGGTGCCATATCACCCGTGACTCTTATGGGTCCTGGCATCATACCAAAGTTGTGGGCTGGTGGAGCACCGGGGTAAGGGGCTAGGTTCATTTGACCATATGGATCCAACATCATGTTATGAGGACCAGGCTGCATATATGGACTAGGGAAATATGGTTGAGCCATATGAGGGGGCGGAGGTGGATGCCGGCCGTGCAGGTGGGTGGCGTCTACCATGGGGCCATTGTTAACGGGGTGAACATTGTTTGCACCACTGGTAGCCGGATTAACACCAGCTTGCATCTGAGAGGATGGTTGCATATTGGCTGGGTGGTGATTGTTGATGCTTGTGGGAGTTTGCACATGGGAGTTTAGGTTCACTGTGTCCCCAGGATGACTAGCTGGAGTTGGAGGCTCATATTGTGGTAGTCCTGGTGCAACAAAATGATTCGGATGACCCATTTGGGGGTACATGATATTTGGATAGTGTTGGATCATAATGGGTTGTGTGGGCAGCATGTGGGGGTGAGGTGCCTGTTGCTGGCCAGGTTGGGGTGGCATTTGAGGATGCTGAGGCGGCTGCTGTTGTTGGGGACCAGGACCTTGAGGTTGTGGCTGAGGGTGATGTTGTTGCATAACTTGTGGTGGATGATGCGGATGTTGATGAAGATGTTGAGATTGCTGACCTTGCGAGGGGTGATGTGGTGGTCCACCTGGCCATTGGTGTGGTTGGCCTTGTGCGGGCGACATTTGCATTGATTGCGGATGTTGAGCCATCTGTTGATGATGTTGGTGATGATTATGTAAGTGGTGAGCCTGTTGATGCAAAGGATTACCGGCCGTAGGTTGTTGTTGCGCATTGGTTGCGTGATGCTTGACCATGGGGTTGTGAGGATTAGGTGGCTGCATCCTCTGTTGCTGTTGAGGATGAGGATGAGGATGTTGGTGTTGTTGCGGGTGCTGCTGATGTTGAGGCTGGGCATGGATAATCGGGGGCGCTCCAGGTAATTGTGTAGCTTGTTGGCCCGCGGGCACTTGTGGTTCATGCGCTTGTCCTTGCTGTTGCGAATCCATAACATCTATAGGTGATATACCATGTCCATGGGGTACAAGAGCCGGGTTAGGCGGCTGTTGTTGAGGGTGTTGGTGCACCATTTGTGGTGGCAACTGGGTTTGATGCGGCTGGTGGGCCAGCTGTTGTTGTTGCTGCTGATGTTGCTGTTGCTGATGTTGTTGTTGCTGTGGCTGCTGCGGCCTTTGCTGATGATTGTGATGACCATGATGCTGTTGCTGTTGCCTATGATGGTTATGATGCTGCGTCTGTTGCTGCATTTGATTATGGTGGGAGTGATGTGAATTATGAATCTGATGCTGATGATGATGGTGATGCTGATGTTGCTGTTGTTGGGCATGATTATGATGATGGTTATTTGAATGGTTGTGGCCATGTTGGCGTGGATGTTGGCCATGCTGCTGCTGCTGTTGAGGATGATGGTGAGAGTGATGCGGTTGATGTGTTTGCTGTGGTGGTTGCTGTTGTTGTAGATGATGCAAATGTGATTGTTGTTGCTGGTGTCCACCGCCGCTTCCAGCTCCGTTATGTTGCTGTTGTTGTTGAACACTATTGTTGATGTTGTTTCCAGTGTTGTTAATATTATTATTGTTATTATTTATATTAGAGTTGTTATTGTTGGCATTCGGCGCAACACCAACTTGTGCTTGAGTTGGTTGTGGTTGAACTTGATTTGATGCCATGATGGTATATGTATATTTGGGTTCGTAATAATAAATTGATTTCAGTAGTAATTGGTAATAATGCTAATAGTAGTTATAGTAGTAGTAGTAGTAGTTGATTTTGATAGTAATAGTGGTATATAATTGTAATAATAATTATCTACCAGCGAAAGTTGTTTTAATCCTATTCGATCGAAGTTAGGGAAACACGAGAGAGCAAAATATAATGAAGAGAGAGAAGAAGTTATAGAAGATTGACGCTTTCGTCGTCGGTGGCGGCGAGGATTTTTCGTCAACGCGACCAGCAGCAAGCAGTAGTACTGCTTGCTTGGGCCGCAACTCCACTGCATCGAACGAATTTGTGTGTGTTTTTGTATGCGTGTGTCTGTGTGCCTGTCCCTACGAGTCCAGGGGTCGCCGTCGTCGTTTCTGCTGCTGCCGCCGCCGACATTGCCGCTCGTCGGGCCAAAGCCGCACCAATGGCACCGCCACTACTCCTCCTGCTGCTGCTGCTGCTGCCGTAGAATGTGAATCCGAATCGGTGCCGCCGCTTGCATTGACGTGTGAAGCTGCTGCAACTTTGGCATTGTCGGCAGGCGGCGCCGCCGAACGCATCGGGCACACAGATGCATTAATTGCACACAAGCGCATCGTCGGTGCCGCCGACGCTATCGCGTCCATCGACTGCCACTGCTGTTGCTACTGCAACTGAGGCGGGAACAAATGCGCACAAATGTGCGCCTCTGTAAGTCTGGTGTTTTTGTAGCAAACTGGACCAGTATCCAACGCCTTGGATTGACTTGGGGTCAAATCGTCACGGCGCACACAAGAGCCACCGAGATGTACAAAAGCGCCCGGCGGTTGTGTTGTGCGAGCGAATCTTGGGCGCCTCGGTGCAAACTTGCCATGAGTCAGTCCGGTAGCACACACATCCAAAATGCATGTAGCCGGGCCGGCTTTCCAATGGTTATACCATCACTTCGCCATCGCTCCTAAAGGACTGGATGAAAATGAGAGACGACGCGCAAACGTGAAAAGCGGCGAATGAAAAAACTAAATTTCGCTGGAGGGAGGAGCGAGAGCACGCAGAGGATCGTCACAAGCTGCGTGTGCGTTGCAGTTGTGGCGAAATCGACAGCGAACGCATCTGGCTTGAACCGGCCAAGAGTTGTTGCGAATTCGCGACTCGCGGATGAAGTTTTCTCCCTCTTCCTTGGTCCCATTCCAAAAACACGGGGATTTTTACGCTATTCTAATGCAGCATGAATTTTGGATTCATCCTGCAACTTCTGGTTGGTCCTGCATTCTACCAGTCAACACGACAAAACAAGCGAACGTAGGCAAACGGGAAAACCATTGCAAGGTTGAAGCAACTGTATAAATAGTCTATTGCCTCATTCAGGCGCGCATTTTCGATCACAAAGGCCTCTGTGTATTTGACCACTAGAAACCAATCAATGACAAAACCCACAACAATTGACCTGCCTCTTATTGCTACCGTTGAAACACCTTAGATATTACACTACTTGTCTCATATAGGAACTCCTAGCGAGTCAGTATCGTTATAATAAATAACCTTGTAACAGATATCATTACAAATGATGGAAAAATTCAATGTTGCCGAGTGGCTAAAGACTGTGGATGTTTGGGACCCCACGTATGACTATGTCCAGCATCCGGACCATTGGCTCACCTCAAAGTTTAGTGCAAATTGCAAGTTGTGTCAGGAGAAAGCAGCTCGGATGCCGGTACCACCTCGGCCGAAGATTGTGGAATCGGAACCAAAGATGTTAGCTTCACAGCAACAGCAGCATGACTCAAAGCCACAATCTGAGCAGCCCAAGACCATATCAACCGATTCAAATGGGCACTCTCAGCAACAACAGCCATTGTCTCAACAGCTACAACCAAAGGCTGCGCCACCCAGACCGCCTGCACCAAAGACTTCTCAACCAGTAACTGCTGAGGCCAAGTTAGAATCACCACCACTAGCAAATAACTCGGGCGATGCCAAAATCATCGCAAGCTCGCCCCCTGTTACACCCAGAGTGTCGCCCATACCAAATATGGACCACACCAAAGCATTCGTAACACCATATACTGCATCTAAATTCAATAATACATTCACTCGCCAAACGCGCCAGAGTACCAAAAAGCTTTTGAACCAAACCAAGGACCAATTGATACAATTGAACGACACCTATGATCTCTATGCCTCAGCACTCGCGGATACACCTGAAACTCAAGCGAGTGCTCAAAAACAGCAACCACCCAAGTCCACTACTAAGCAGAATCTCCTACTGGATCTTACGACACCTAAACATCCACCCCCAATGGCGAAGCCAACCAATGGAGTCTCCAGACAAACCATGAGTAACCTGGAGCTTTTAACAAATAATAGTAGACACAATGTTACACAAGATTTCAACCCAGTTTCATTGCAGGAGATCGACGAGAACGAAGCCGTTAGCCACCTACCAGCCTCGTCGCGTATTCCGGGTCCAAGAACGACTGGTATACCGGTGAGGAAGCAGTAGCTGACAATCCTAAAGACCTCTATGCTTGGTTGGTCGAAAGTGGCAAACATTTGTGATAGCAATCAATAAAGAAGAAAAATCTTGGCCTCAAGATCAGTGACGGACACACTTTTGTTGATCATGATTACAGAGTTCTACTTTATCACTACTTTGACCATTTGAATAAGAAGTAATTTCTCTTACCAACTCGCATCACTGTTATTCCATTGCCAATTATCAGATCCTCTGTAATGGGAACATTGATCGAGGTGACCTGAGCATTGTTCAAGTATATAGCTCCTGCCTCGATCATTCGCTCGGCCTGAGAGTCGCTATCAAAGCATCCAGCTCGTCTTATCAGATCTATAGCTCTCATACCATTAACATGGACTAGTTTCACGACGGATTTTTCATCAAACAATTCTTCAAGCTCTTCGTCGTTTAGGTTCGCAATTTCTAAGGCATTTCTATGATAGAAGGCAGTAGTTAATCGCTGTGCAGATTGCAGTCCGGCCTCGCCGTGAACCAGCTGGCAAACGTGTTCGGCCAACTTTTTCTGACAATGCCATACATCTTGTGATTTCTTAAGGTGATTGTAGATGAGATCCTCTATTGTTTTTTCGTCATGAAGGGAGAATACCTTGAGATACTTTTCGACATCCTTGTCAGGTGTTCTGTGAAAAAATTGATACAAATTGAATGGACTAGTTCGTTTCGGCGAAAGCCATATATTGCTGTTGGCATCTTTGGATGTCTTGCCCAACTTGAGACCAGTTCTCGATGTGATTAGCGGGGCCAATAATCCAATTGCGTCTTTCTTGCCTGTCATCTTTTTGATAACATCATGTCCAGTGTAGATATTGCCACCTTGATCTGATCCACCGACCTGGAATCGGCAATCGTATAATTGTCTTAATTTTAACCAGTCGTAGGCTTGAAATATCTGGTAGCAAAATTCTGACATATTCATTCCCTCCTGTGACTTTATTCGCTCTTGAATGGATCGTTTATGTAATAGAGTGCCGATGCGAACTTCACGAAAGATTTCTCCAACAAAATCTGTCACTTCCTTCCCTTTGTACCAGCTTGAGTTTCTTACTATGATTGGATCTTTGACATTTGATTTTCTCATTGGATCTAAGAAACACTTTCTATGGTTTTTAAACAATCTCTTGAGAGTTTCCTCAATTGAGCTGGCATTCTGATCAATAACCTCCTTGTCGATCCGGTTTCTATCCTTGTAGTGTCCACTTGGATCACCAATCTGAGTTGTGGCATCACCTATAACACAAATAACTTGATGGCCTTCTCTTTGGAAGTGGATCAAGTTCATAATGGTCGCTAGATTTCCAACATGCAAACTATTGGACGTGGCATCGAATCCTGAGTATACTGCCACCGGCTTCTTGAGCATTGACTTGATGAGCTCATTATAGTCCTCGCTGCTTGGATAGGTTTTCTCAATAAGTGTCCGTCGAAATAGCTTGTCTAGGAAGGTGGACGACTTGTTTAGTCCACGGGATACATTTAGAGTAGCCATAGTAAACTCGAAAATATTCTTAAGATTATTCCAAAAGGCAGAGGATTTACATGCAATATCTTTGCAGGCTGCGTGCAAGAAAAGCGAAAGTGACAACGTAAACAAAACAAAGCCATGTGCTTGAATTCAGGGTTTTGCCTGCGGCGAAAGCGCCGTTCGGCTCCCATCGGCACGAGTGGCTTAGACAGGAAGGCCACTTGTTCCTCCAGTTTGACTTAGCAAACATCGAGGCTTCATATTATCGCCTTGGCAGCTCATCGGCTTGAGTAACGAGTAAAATTTTGAACCATTAGTCACGAGATTAACTATTGGATTAACTGACAAGACGTGAAAATGCAACGACAATTTTATCGGTCATTAAGGGATTAAAATGACGGAAAGTGATAATTATCATCTAGCCAGTCGAAAATGGAGTAATGGAGATTACTAGTCGACTTTATTTTTTGCATTGCAATTTTGTAGAAGTGAAAATGGTTTCTCTTTCTAGGCTAAATCAATTTTGAGATATAGCAACAGTTTTATTCTTAGCAAAGAAATAACGACCATCTCTTAAGCGCAGGAGGCTCGCGCGTACCGTCCTAATTTTTCGTGTCGAGCTTTATGCGGAATTGGAGTCGAAATAATAAAATTAAACGACGGCAACGACTGAGTTGTGACTTGGGGCCAGACTGGCACACAAAATTATCCGACATAGTGAGTTGAATTTACAGTAAAACTCACGGCAAATGTGTTGGTTGAAACTAATCCCTCTTTCTCTGCAGCACTAAATCATAGTGTTGCAATGTCGCTATGCGCCGTGAACTTTGCTGGTCGGTTCGCGTATAATCTTGAGCTAGTCTCGGTATCGAAAGCCATTATCCTAAACTTCTCAGCGTTTCCGAGCAAAGTTGAACTCGAGAGAGTAAGAGAGAAGAAGTTAGAATTGTGGGCACTTTTTTCGCAATTCGAAATGACTAAAAATCAAGCGGCCACTTTGATGCTAAACTTTTCCAGTATTTGATGCCTCTAGTCAGCGCAACAGTTTAGCCGCTAGGTGAGTTCCCAGGGTCCCGTTAGTTTAGGCGGTAGGTTGGTTAGTTAGTTAGTTTGTGGGCCGATCTTCGTGTTGGGTGCGAAACGTAAGCAATAGCAGCATCAGCGCCGTTGTGTAATTAGTTTGCAAGCTGGGCGGTCGAATTGGCTATTTACCGTTACCTTTCTGCCGACTTCCCTGCCCTCCGCTTCGGCCAACTTTTATCTCGGGACTAGACGGCGACCACGTCAACAGCTGAGAGGGTTGCTGCTGTTGCGTAACCGCAGACGGCCCCTCAAAACGTTTGATTAGCGCCGCCGCCGCTAACTCTCATTTGCCGTCAGTTCGAGTTTGCGTTTGCATGCAACAAGCGCCTAGCGACCCAGTCGGTCTCTAGGCGCACCGCTGGCCCACCGGTCGGTTGGTGTGTTGAAGTGAGAGTAGCGCAAAAGTTGAGTTTGTTTATGTACGAAATGGATAGAGATTTTCAATTTATTTTGTGGGGAAACCAACTAATTCCTTTCCCCCTCCTCTTCTCTTCTCTAAACTCAAGTAGCTCGTTACATCATAGATCTTCGTCTAATTCTCACCAACATGACTGATGCTCGCTTGCATTTGCATTCACTCGGCTGCCAACTTGCGTTAGGGCCCGACTAATCTCCCGACTCACCGTGTTTCCTGCATCCAATGCCAAGAGCCTGCAGCCTCGCTTCTACTTGGCCGAGGCTTTCAATCAAGACTTGAGACTTTTCTTGTCCGCATACTCCGCGCCCCTCTTTCTCGTTTATCCCATCGTAGCGAGTGGGGTCTTAGAGTCGACGGGAGAGCTCAAACACAAACTTAGACTAGTCACTGGCACCAGTTAAAAGTTTGAGAGATTAAAGTAGTAGTAGTAGTAGTAGTAGTCGTTTGTTCGTGTCGTTGTGCTCAAATCACAGGCGAACAAACATACGAACTGTTCATTTGTGTACATCTCTTTGATAGTTAGATTGGCCCAGAAGAAGGCGTTAGGTTTGGATAGATAGATCGAGAGAACAACTCTCATGACGCCGAATAGTGAGTAGTGATCTTAACGAGTCCGCATGCGTATCTTTCCTCGCAACGTTGGTGGCAAAGGAAGGAGGCAAACGGACAGAACTTAGAGTACAACTGTTTCCATGAAGAGGGACGACAATTCATTCAGTTGTGAAATTTAACTTTGCACCTCAACCTCCTGAAGGAAAACTGAGTGGAGGATGAAAACTAGTGGCCAGTCAGTTAGCTCGCCGAGTAAAAGTGGAACTAGAGTAAGTTTGAGGAGACAAAAGATTAGTTGTGACTCGAGAGTCATACAGACACGCATACGTTATGAAGACTAAGACGAAGAGTGGCTAGCTAGCTTTAGTCAATTGCAGGTGCCACACGCGCCGTCACAATTGCTCTGTCTCACTGTTGTAGTGGTAGTGGTAGCAGGAGCATAGCGACAAGTTAATGCAATCATAGATCCCGAGCAAGAAGAATAAGAATAAAACGAAGACGACAGCAAATGAGAATTTGAGCCTCATCAAGTTGGCGGCAAGTGAAGTGAGCTAGTGAATCGAGAAGCAAACTAAACTAAACTAAAGTGAAGTGATTATCTCGCTTCTTGTTTCCTCATTTCGCTCCAAGTTCTCCTATTTCCTAGAAAACTTTTCCCTCTTTCTATCTTCTTCTCTTTTTGCTCATTGTTGTTAACAAGGACAGAGCAACAGCGAGAAATAAAGCAACAAGGCAAAGCATAGCAAAGCGAAGCAAAGATACAAGCCGAAAGAGAGGTAGTCCTGACATTTAACAAAGACAATTATATTAACTCGCCTGCGGATGTATGTAATTGTCTTTGTGTATATGTAATACGCAACCAATACAGACTGAGTAGCTAGCTAGCTGGCTCATCAGTAGAGCAGTGGCATCAGTTTCTAGAGTTCTTAGCATAGCAATAAGCTTAAATAGGCAGACTTGCCAACTTAAATCTGCTCGGGCCCAAGAGTTTACGTCGATTTATATATTATTATATTGCAAAGTCGTTAATGTCAAGCGCAACAATGAATCTAAGACGCGGACTCTCTAGAGTTTAGATAGTTGGCATTGACCTCATCTCGAGAAGTTGCAATCAAACTTTGCGCAGCGTGATTTGTATCCTGAGAAGCGGCAGCTCATGATATATTAATCAAAATGATACAGGTACTTCGATTGAGATAAGCAAGTTAATGTCTCCCTCTCAATTCAATATGAGAACCATGATCGATTTTGCAACTCAAACCAAGAAGCCAGCCAGACAAAGAAACTAGATGAGTATCAAGCTCAAGATAGTAAAGTTACATTTGAAAGCAAGCAAAGGGCACCAGTTAAGTCCAAGAGACAAGTACACAAACTTCAAGAGGAGGAGAAAGATTTTTAATCACAAAAAGAAGAGAAAACTCTGATAGAAATCACAAGAAAAGAGAAGAGGCAACAGGAAGTCACGCACCAGAAAAACATCAAGTGTGAGGCACCTAGCGACCTACACTTGTTTCTGAATTCTCATACCAGGGCCAGTGGTCACAAGTGCGCCGAAGTAGTTGCGCTTCCACGACCTTGAGCTAAAGTCAACGATCTCAATATGTTGGATATATTGAGATCGTTGAGGTCGTTGCTGAAGATAAGCCGCATCCATACGGATGGAAACATATTCCGATTACACTATTCTTTGACAGTTATAATTTTGATGGCATTTTGTATAATAATCACAACTAAACAATATGTCGGCGAGCCAATCGATTGTTTACGAACAGATGGAGTGGACAAGTCGATTATAAATACCTACTGTTGGATTCACACCACTTACAGCATCCCAAAAGCCTTCAACAAAAAGGTTGGCATTGACGTGAGTATCTGGTCTTTTCAATTCAATCCTTCCTTGCCACACTAATCCAAAGGTAACTAACCTGCTGACTTGATTGAAAATCAAACAAAACAATCAACAGGTTCCTCATCCGGGTGTTGATAATACAAATGATCCAGCGGAGTTCCAGCATCACAAATACTATCAATGGGTCTGCTTTGTACTCTTTGTCCAAGCAGCAGCCTTTTACATACCAAGATATTTGTGGTAAGTGTCTTTCTCTATCTGATTCTAATTAACTATCAAGATTATTTTATTTTATTCAACAACAAAAACTAATAAATCAACTCCATACCTCAACAGGAAACTCTGGGAGTCGGGCAAAGTCGAGGCCGTTGTCATGCATCTAGATGTCGGCGTTGGCTTTGAACCGGATCTAACCCTAAAAAAGGCGGCAATCGTAGATTATTTATACAACTCAAGTGGCCATCACGATTGGTACGCAGCTAGATATTACTTTTGTGAAATTTTATCATTCGTCAATGTTGTTGCTCAAATGTTTTTACTAGACGCCTTCTTTGAAGGTGAATTTATGCGCTATGGTCTAAATGTATTAGAATTTACCCAATTAGATCAAGAGACTCGCTTAGATCCTATGATTAGGATATTTCCACGTGTAACCAAATGCAAATTTTATAAATACGGTCCATCGGCCAATATTGAGACCATAGATGCGCTATGTTTGCTGCCACTTAATATTATTAACGAGAAGATTTACATATTTCTATGGTTTTGGTTTGTCTTCTTGGCAACACTCACCTTTATAATGCTTATATTTGGCCTCATTATTATAGCCTCGCCCTCAGTCAGGGTTTATATGTTAAATTTACGCTTCAGAATCTCACAAATACAACACCTGAAGACAATAGTCAAAAAATCTACTGTTGGCGATTGGTTTCTATTGTATTTACTAGGCAAAAATATGGACTCTTACATATTGAAGGACATCGTTGCCGAATTAGCACAAAGATACAAGCCCAACGACCATCAGAAGTTATCAAATTTCTAACACCAAACTACTCATAAATGCAAATATGCTTTTTCATCATGATTGTTTATATTAAGCTAAATCTGAATGACTATTGACAGATTCCTCTTCCATCTATCAAGAGCCAGGTACTGTGTGAGAATCAAGGTATAGTTTTTGCCGACATCTTGCCCCTGGTATCTATTGTCTTAAAATCTGACAATTTTAAGCTTTTTGACACATGTTTAGTTGGGGACTTGCCAGCTGTCGAGCCGAATTCACTTATTTTGGCAGTCTTTGATGTGATTGCTGATTCTTGACTTGTGATACTTGGAATTTGTACCACAATAGGCAGAGTCTTGGATGTTGCCGACCGGGTTGATTTCAAGGGTTTCAAGCCACCGTTCGACTTCATATCTGAAGATACTATAGCACCTTGGTCATCTCTGTTCTCTTCGCATGAGCAAAACATTTTTCTAAAATAATAACCTATGCCCACTAGACCTGACAGCAGCAAAGCGCTGATCATTATATATAGCGTCAGCCATGAGGTGAAGTCGTCAGTTCCTTCGTCCTTTTGTTCCATGGAAGAGGCTCTGGTTATCTAACCTGAAACTGGATGCTCGAGGTCTCATTTCTTCAAGACCACAGCGAATAATAAGTAAACCATTCGCATCATTCAAGAGGGAATACAAAAAGGTAGAGCAACAGGTTTTCGCTTCCGTAAGATCGTCTGCGTTTTTGTGCTCGGCTCGAAAGTGAATATTTGATCAGCTACATGGCTTCAAGTGCACGTGCAGAGGAAGTTTATTGTATCTTGCGGCATACGAACGTGTAAATTTTAAATATATTTATATCAATCAATCCATTATTTACTTCTGGCTTCTTTCGCATGATTCTACGGTATTTGCAATAAGCATCGCCACTGTCATGGGTCCAACACCGCCTGGCACCGGGGTTATGGCACTAGCTATCTCCTTGCACTCGTCGTAAGCCACATCGCCCACCAAACGAGTGCCAGACTTTTTGGTTGCATCTGGGATCACATTGATACCACAATCGATAACAACAGCACCCGGTTTTAACCAAGACTTTTTGACCATCTGAGCTCGACCCACTGCAGCAACCAAGATGTCAGCCTGTCTACAGAGATCCTCGAGGTTCTTGGTTCGCGAGTGACAGATTGTGACAGTTGCGTCATGCCATAAGAGTAGCTGAGCCATAGGTGAGCCAACGATTTTGCTCCTACCGATAACAACTGCATGGGCACCTGAAATCTTGACACCAGTCTTCTTGATGAGCTCCATGCAACCGTTTGGGGTGCATGGGATGAAGGATGACTTGTTTAGCTCGCCGTGGGATAGTTTGCCTGCATTATATACACACAAACCGTCGACATCTTTGCCTGGATCGATCATATTGACAATCTTGTCCGAGTCAATCTCACTAGTAGTGTCGAATGGTAGTTGAGTTATGATTCCATGGACACCAGAGTCGTGGTTCAATTCTTGCACCTTTTTCGCCAATTCATCCTCTGTAATGTTTTTATCCAGCTTGATATGCACGGCACTTGCGCCGATGGATTCGGCAAATTGAACCTTCATTCTGATATAAACATTCGAATCTTCACGACCACCAACCTGGACGATGGCCAGCTTCGGCTTGATGGCTAACTTCTCCACTCTAGCCTTGAGTTTTGCACGGATCTCGTCCGACACTTCTTTTCCACTTACAACTTGAGCCATTGTAATACCACTACTATTATCGAGACTTCTATTGATTGAGAGGCTTCTCTTTTGAGTGTAAAAGTTGACTATTTTTGTTAAAAGTTTTGGTTGTGTCCTCGGGCTTATATATGTCGATGATGACAGATCAACAGATGGAATAAAATTTATGTTCCTGTTGTTGTCTATAGAGAACACAAAACTTCTTTGGGGGATCGATTGCTGTTTGGCTAATGCTCCTAATTTGGTTACACGATCAACATCGCTAATACTCGATGAGAGGTGTAGACAACTAGATAGTAACGACTGTCTCCTGTTGCTAACCAACGTGGATGTTTGTATCTTCTGCAACATCGACGAATTTATCGTATCGCCAAGCCGCTGGCAACTGGTGGTGATGGCAGCGTTGTTAGACACTGAGGACGACAGCAACAACGACTTGACGTTGTTCAAGTGGCCAACAAGACTTTGAGTAACAACATTATCCTTGTAACCGCTAGCAACGCGACTTGGTGTAATTTGCAGTCCTCGCCATTGCCAACAAGCGATTGGGATCATCATTCATCATTTTCCCTGGTACTCATGATAATTCGAAGTTATCTTTGATCTTATTGATACAAGATTTGTTGCTGTTGTTTGTTTTTACGTCGACAAATGTTGTTGTTGCCGACAACAGGGGGTTTTATGTCGATCTATCGTTAATATTTATGATGATGAGTTTTATCGTCGAGTACATGAGTGAATGCAGTAATTTGTGGGGCCAATTTTTATCACGGCGATAACAATTGGACTGTAATTTTAACTCACTGATTTTGATGCACGTGGTTACATTTGTTTTTGTGCGTGCCAGTTTCAGCGGCCGACCTCCTCGAGCCTTGATGATCCAAATATCTTGCGATTATATTTGGATTTATTGTGATACAATTTCCATCTTCATGCTACTAGAAATACAATGTAGGATTGATCTAATCCAACCTCCCTATGAACTAGTACTCGCTAATCGTATCTAAGGTGCCAAGGTGTGTTGTTCTGATCAACGGGACCCTCAAGCTTTGCTGGGATTGGATTGCTTGGGCTCTTGCAGGAGTTTAGTTTAGTTTTAGGATCATGAAGATACTTACAAGGCGGCCAACATTGATTCACATCGCCTTGAATTATCTCCTAGTAGGAGCCTCTCCTGGTGGTGATACAGAACGCAAACTCATGCAAACTCTATGATATGAGGATAAAGATGGTCATGATTGATTAGTTAAGAAAGCCAATAGAATGATACACAGGAGCTAGCTCTCGAAATTAGAAGAAGATTGATAAATCGGTCGATGAACTACCAGAAAGATTAGATCCACTGATTAATCTCTATTCGATGATTGTAGCCGAAGATCTCAAACTCAAAGCCAACTACTTAAAAGAACTCGAAGATACTACCAATTATCGTCCTCATGAGCTGTACTCTGATAAACTAGAATCTCTGAAGGAAACACTGAATGACATCTAGCGGATGCTCTTGTCGAATTGGATGCAACTTGTTATAGCTTCAAGAGGTTGGAGTTAGTCAGAGGACTTTTTGTAACTATGGATTAGCTAGTGAGCAAGTGAACTAGATTGCAACATTAAGATACTGCGAAATGGACCAGTTTGTTGTGTTCACTGAGCGAGATAGATCTATATGTCCATAGGGTTATGACAAGATCTTAAGTAACATGTCAGCAAATGGGAAACATTCTCCCCATCTTTCGAATCTAGCAAAGAGAAACTGTTGAGGATACCGATTCGTGCAAAATAAACCCGAGAGTCTATTGAAATCAATGACATAGGTGAAATTTGTTATAGATATTCTGATGAGCATGAATTTGGCGAGGCACCTTCGGTTGGTGGAAATATTGGCAAATATTTGCTAGGAACAAGCAAGCTAATAACCCTGAATACAGAAAGAACCGTTTCTATTGATTATCCTTCATGGGCAGTTGCAAATAAACATGGGCCAGTTCACGCATTCTGATAAAACTTGTAGCTACGTAAAGAGACGGAAGTTGGACTCATTATCTGATCTGAATCTAAAATGTTTGATCAGCCTGGGATAGTTCAAATGTAAACATGACTAAACAGCTGATATTTTTCCCATGGTCTTGAACGCTCAAACTCTTTGCCTCGTGCACGTTGCACGTGCATTCTAATGCAAACAGCTCGACCCCAATTGAGGTCTTGGCAGTTTCCTGTCTCGACAATTGGAATTGTTTCCGTATTTGCAATCATGTTGTCCGTTACTTATATCTTTTACATCTTTTTCATCATTGTATCGCCATCTCAACCGGAAACTCATGGTCAAGGTCAACTACTAGATTGTGTTTCGCAAAACTCAACATTAATCTCGCCACCGCATTGTAGCGCATTGAAAAGCTCGCACCAACAAGAAAACCAAAGTTTCAATTTGGTTGCAAATCAAGACTTTGAATCCTTCATATTACCTGATAACTTATCTCTCCTGACTAAAAACTTCAGTAGACAAGAGCATAATGGCACAAAGCGCGCCATACCCGACGATTGCATCGGCTCTAACAAGACCACGAATCAGACTCAAGCTCAGGGTTCGGTTATCTGTTCTCCTATTCCATCGGCCAACTCTAGCATTAGTTTGACGCAACGAAACTTAAAGCCACTGGAAGTATATGTACAAAGTCAACAGTCGACAGATCTTCAGATTGGATCATCGGTGACTCTACAATGCAAGTTTACCTCAAATTTGAACCAGGATTTAAAGTTTAAACTCCGCTGGCTGCGCTCGGTTATCGGATCTCAATCAAATCAGTCAATAACCGCCACTGTATCGCCTGATGAGCAAGCATCGAACTTGCAAACACCACCATCGGTCTCATTGAGTGCTACGCCAGCAAGTCGATTGTGGACTGTTCAAAGGGCCGGAGGATTGGACTTGGAATTGGTCGACTTCCAGCCAACTGACGAGGGTAACTACTTTTGTCAAGCTCTGGAGGATTCAAGTGAGTCGTCTGTTTTGGATGAAGTTCGCATCCAATTAACGGCAGGCAATTCGCAAATCTTCAACAACAATATCAACCACAATACCAACTTCTCCAACGACAACGAGCCACTAGTCGATGGATCCAGTCAATTTACTCAGGATAATTTGGCCAGATTATTGCCCTCACTTCAGGTTTTTCCCAGTTACTCTGAGGTGAGTGATGGAGCTAGCATACAATTGGTTTGTACAACTGGAGAGCTAGATCCAGACCCCGAGCCTAGTGATTTGCAATGGACTTTCGAGTTTGTAGGAAGTCGGCGAGCGCAACTACTTCACATGGCACCCACCTTGCAAACAGGTGGCCAATTACCCCGGAATGTGAGCGTAATGGGCAACGTTTTGGTTATTTGGTCGTTCTCTCCCCAGGAGCATAGTGGAATCTACAAGTGTTTGCTGGATTTGCCACAGTTTAATCTAACTGCTCAAGCAAGTGGCGAGTTGACCGCTAGACCGGCGGAGGATTCGGCGCCTCTGGTTTTTGTTACACCTGAACTCCTAAGATTGCCGCCCAATAGCTCGGCCACCATTCAGTGCGAGGCAACCGGATATCCGGCTCCAAAGGTGAGTTGGTATCGAGTGAATGGATTCACAGATACTTCAACCATCACAACACCAAAAACAATCCCGACAATCGCTACTACCATTGAGAGTCAGATAAAATCTGATGATAATTTTGATTCGGACAGAACTAGTGCTTCAAATAATGAGATCAGCAGCAGCAGCAGCAACAACAACAACTACAACGACAGCGATTTCGACGACCGTTTAAATTCGACACCTGATTTGAATATCGATGGTTTAATTGTAGAGAAAATATTAGCGCAGGATGCTGCAATTTATTGCGAGCACTTCACCTGTCACTCGCTCAAGAGCTCGAGGTCAACGTCGAGCTCTAGTGCTATGAATCAAAAGATTAATCAAATTAGGGTGACCGCAATAAGCTTAATCAAAGTCCAAAACGCTCAAGCTCATCACCAAGGCCAATATGTTTGTAGGGCCAGCAATAAGCATGGCTCAAATCAGGCCTCAGTTTTGGTGGACGTAGAGTATCGCGAGCAACCACTTGTTAGAATTGCTCAAGAGATGAAGAGGCAGGTTATTGAGTTGAGCGACGGGAGCTTGATGTCACCCCAAAATGTCACCTTCAAGTGTCACATTATGGCAGGTAGACCAGTGCCAAAGTTACGCTGGCTAAGAGCTAATTCTAACAGCCTCAGCAATAGATGGGAGGGTGGAACCGGAAGCGTTAGTGGGCTGGACATTTATGATCTAACAAAAGTTAGCAGCGTCACCTCAAATGTTAGCACGAAACTTGAAGACGATGGCAAGACTCTGTCATTGTCAATTAGTACCATTGCTCTGGACGACGAGGGCGATTACGTTTGTTTGGCCGAAAACGAGTGGGGCAGGCACAGTGCAGTGGCTAACTTGGTAATTAGAAAGCCAGTTTTCGTTCAAATTCAACAACAAAGTCCCATGTTGGCAAAGGTAAACGATAGTTTCCATTTAGATTGCACAGCCTCCGGGCATCCGATGCCATTGGACATTGAATGGTCGCGGCCAGATAAGGGGGCATTTTTCTCACTAATTACACGTTCAGTGTCAAATTTACACGGTGGTCAAGAAAGGGCAACGTTGAAATTTGATCGAGTTACAACTGAGGATTCAGGCGAGTACACTTGCAATGCCCGAGATCCATTGAACTCCACGCTGATTTTGCACGACACGATTATGGTTGTGGTGGAGGATTTGTCGCTAACTAGTAAGTTGTATAATAATTCAGCAAGTCGCAATCTATACAATAGCCAACTGCCTAAGTTGATAGTGAGACCAACAAAGACAAATGTGCTCGTTGGATCAAATGTAACTCTGGATTGTATTGCCATCTCTGGCCTGCAGCCAACTGTAGTAGAGTGGATTGCTCCCCAACTGATGGGAGCATCGCCTGATTTGCAACCACCTGTTTCGTCGCTTACGGCAGCTAGTATAAAGCCATACTATAGAACTAACATTGATGGTGTTTTGGAATCAAATCAACAATCGCAATTGTTGCAATTTGGATCCAAACTGAAGATTCTAAATGTGAGCAAATCGCACGAGGGTGTTTATCAGTGCAAAGGACGTAACAAGATTGGCATTGAAAATGCGCCAGCTCTGATCAAAGTATTTGACTCGCTAGAAGAATCAACAGGTTTCGTGACCACCACAAACCTCCAAAAGCCTGCAAGTAATAGTAACAACAACAGCAATAGTGTTAATGAATTCAATCTAACAAATCAATACAACAACTCGAATCTTGGATTCCAAAATGGACTTCAAAATACCAAGACCAAAGTGGCGAGAGTTGGCTCAAATATTGAGCTCAGGTGTCAGGTAAATGGGGTTGAGCAGCCGGCAACTAGTTGGTCGCGCGAGGGAAAGGAGTTGCCAAGATCAAGTGTTCAAATTGAGCAAAATTTGTGGATTCAAAATGTTAGCGAGCAAGATCATGGTTTGTATTTGTGCTCCGCTAGATCTTCGAAACCAAATCAGGTCTTACAAGCCAAGATTAACCTGATGGTGAGTGGCGGTTTAGATAGCGAGCAAAATCAGCTAATCAATTTGTTGGCTACAAATTTGCAAGCAAAAATAGTGGCCTCAAAGGGTCATTTGTACTTGGGTGATTCCGTGACATTAGAGTGCATGTTGAGTCTTAAAAATGATAGTCTAGCTCATAGGATTGACTTGGACGATTTGGAAAGGAATATTATCTGGACAAACTTACACTCGGGACAGAGCGTTTTTCAGGACAATGTTTACATTCAAAACAATTTATTGATCATCTACCAGTTGCGAAAGGAAAATTCAGCTATTTACAGATGCAACTATAACGACTTGACTCAACATGTTGATTTCAGGCTTGAAGTTAACAAGAATGATGAGAACTCAGAGTTTACTATTGAATCAAGTGAGCAACTAACGGGTTCAGCGGCAGATTTTGTAGCAGGCAATCATTCGAACTCTTCATCTCAAGTTGAAATTAGATCTTTTCCACTGGATTCGAGATCTA
Organism: Aculops lycopersici; assembly: GCA_015350385.1. Taxonomy (NCBI): domain Eukaryota; kingdom Metazoa; phylum Arthropoda; class Arachnida; order Trombidiformes; family Eriophyidae; genus Aculops; species Aculops lycopersici. The sequence continues at coordinate 413,605 of WNKI01000003.1, read as the reverse complement.
CAATTGACTGCCCGCTTCGCGGTAATTACTTTTGGATTCGTGGCAGTGGAACGGGCGACATTAAGTGGCGCGATATCAATGCCAATAAACCACTGGCATTTGATGCAATAACCAGCAACGACGCTGATCTGTACACTTGCCACTCTAGCCAAAGGATCGTCAATGCAACCAATAATAATAATAATGATATCACAAGTAGCTGGTCAGTTATAATTCAGGTACAGATCCCGATTGCAAGGTTTACCCAGCGACCAACTTCGTTTATATCTTTGCCAACAATTTCAGGTGCAGACTATCAGTTGGAGTTGGAGATGAAATTTTCACCTGAAAAGGATCACGGATTAATGCTTTACAATGGTCAACTTCACGGTAGATCATCCAATCAACTTGGTGGCGGATTAGATCCCTACGGAGGTGACTTTATTTCCTTGGGCATGAATCGCGGTTATTTGGAATTCAAGTTTGAACTTGGCGATGGCATGACCTCTTTGAAGAGCTTGAATCCATTAGAATTGAATCAGTGGCATAGGGTTTTGATAGAGCGCAATAGGAGGGGCGCCGTCATGTGGTTGGATGGACAGCCACCTGTTAGCAATAGTTCGTCGGGTAAATTTTTCAATCTAAATCTGGATTCCGTTCTCTACATTGGAGGCCATCAAATTTTCTTACCTGATTCCTCTCAGTTTGTCAATAACAGCAACAATCGGGGCCAAAGAGTTAGAAAATTTCATGGATATTCAAGGGGATTTCAGGGATGCATCAGTTCACTCAAAGTTTCAGGACAAGAGATTAATTTGATGGCAAAGAATCGTACGGTTTCCTTGGGAATATTTGAGTGTGACAAGACCGAATGTGATTCGAAATTGTTTAATTGCAATCAAAATTTGGGTCAGGGAGTTTGTCAGGTGGATAGATTTTCGGCGGCTCCAACAAATCGATCAAGAGAATCATCTAGTCAAATGCAGAAAAAATCTCTCATTGATTCGGACTTGCGGTGTCTGTGTTCACCTGGTTGGTTTGGTCGTCATTGCGAAGTTAACGTGCCATTTGCATTCCACATTCCTAATGCAAACATTACCAAAACTCAAGTTACGCCAACAGCAACTCTAGCACCAATAAAACCACCAATCATGAAAATGGAGCCACCACACCACCAAATGATCTCCTCGCCAGGTATTTGCGACTCTCAGAAACCATGCAATTCAAGCGGAACCCTACAATGCGACTCTTTAACTTCAAGCTCCTACAAGTGTCATTGCCAGTTGGGCTTCATGGGCGACACTTGCCAACAGGTGGCCACATTTACCTCTGAGACTAGCATTGGTTTTCTACCTCAATCTTACCTGCAATTTAGGTTCAATCGATTGGAGGAGACGCAGTTATATTTGGCACAAAACAACTCGCTAGATAGTTTCAATTTGACTAATTTTGAAAAGTCAACCTCGTCGATGAAGGAGTATCAAAATATAACCTTTAAATTGCAAACTAAATCAGCTTACGGATTATTAATCTATTTTGGCCAAGCGTTTTCCAGCAATGAGACCAACAAGTTGGACAGTTTACCTTTGGCCTCGAGGCACCAAAAACTTCAAGCCTCCAAGTCGATGGTTGCAAATTTGTTGGTTAAACTAACCACAAGCTATCATTCAAGCGACTTCCTTGCCATTGCTCTAGTCGATGGGCATGTTGAGCTCAGCTACGAGCTCGGCTCTGGTCTTGCCATCATCAGATCGTCGCGGCGAGTCAACGATGGCGAGCTGCACACGATTAGCGCAATCAGAGAGGCGAAAGTGGGCAAGTTAATTATAGACGAGTTGCACAAATACGAGGGTCAGTCGCCGGGAAAGTTGGACAAGTTGAATGTTGGCAGCGACATTTACCTCGGCGGACTGCCCACATTTGCAATGAACTTTCTTTCAACAAATAGCTGGCTCTACTTGTCCGGCTTCTCGGGTTGCCTCTCGTCGGTGGAGCTAAATTTACGAAATTTTACCTGGTCGCCGCTGAATTTGGTTCGCAGCGATCATCAAACTCAACTTTCAACCGCAAGAAATCTAGTCCCCTGCAACTCGCAAGCCCAAAGCGCAAGTCCAATGGATACAACGTTTCCACTATCAAGCTCACCTCTCACACTGGGACTCTCACCAACGGCAACAACAAACCCCTTGGCTCAGGGCAAAAGCAGGCCAAGATCAACCACCACAATGGCAACCGGAAGCGACAGCGACGACTCCGACGAGATGTAATCTTTTTGTGGTTTGCGAGGGGCGGCGTTGCAACATGCGCCTCTTTTATTGCGCATCTCTCTCTTGTCCAAACCGTAACTATCGCAAATGTTAACCGGTGGTTGTGGCGTTGGCGGTAGTGGTGGTGGTTGAGAGGAATTGATTACAAGCAAAGGAGATCAGATACGAGAGTGGGTGTTGTAGGCTCATCAATCAACTCGCTTACCTGAGCGAGTTGGCTGATCTCTTTCTCTCTCTCTTCCTCCCCCTCCCTCTTACCTGCTAACTCTTGATTCATGGCTAACCGACAAGAGCACAGCAGTGAGGACCAGCAAGTTACCTGAGCCGCTTCCGGTTCGTTTTTGTTGTTCCTCATCCTGTGAGTTGTGTGCGTTTCGGGGATCAGCCAATAGCAAGAGCAACTCCAAGACCCAACTCATCCATCTAACTAGCGGCGCAGCAATCATGACGCTCGAGTGTCTAGAGAGATGACGAGCGGGTATTGTTGTTACTGACGTTGTTATAACCGTGGACTCACAATACAAGAATATCGAGGTTAGAGAGGATGCGATGAGAGGAGATGGGAAAGTTTCAGTAGACGAGAAAGAAGAAGTGGAAGACCTTTGATTGCATTAGTTGGAATTGAGAGATAAGAGCCGAGAGTATGAGAGATCATATCGCATACAAGGATTCAGTTTGCTCCTTCTGCTATTGTAGAGGTAGGCGGGGGCTAAACTATTCCGGGTACGAGGGGATCAAGGATCAAGGGGACGAAGGTGGCCTTGAGCTTTTGTAAGCTCTCGCTGCTAGTTTGGCTGGCCGAATAAAATAAACACACAAACTTCTATTTGTCGACAAGTGTTTGTATTTGTGTTTGTGTATATTATCCAGTTGGAGGGATTTGCACTCACTCAAGTTCAGCAAATTGAAACCTCAGCTCTGTCCAGCTCAAGTTCTTTTCCTCTTTGGGAATCACGTGCAACATGATAGAGTTCTTTTGCGTTGAAAATTTTTAAGTAGATTCCAACATCATTCTTCACATGATTCGCATGGTAATTTAGCAAGTGGTTGCTCCCACCCAACTCATTCAACTTTCAAATCGATGGTCTAGTTTTCGTTAGCTCGAGCAGAGCAGAGGGCTGAGCGACATAGCGCCCAGCCGGGCGAGCGGGACCTAGCGACTCGACAAGTTGCTTGTAGCTCTTAACACAAGCTTTAAACACACAAATCCAATGCAAAACCAACATTGTAATCTGAAACCGCACAAATTCTATCAATTATTAATTATGAAGAAAGGAAAAGGCATGCAAATGTCTTGACTCTCTTTATACAATCAATCTTTTCTCGTCTGCCGACTCATTGAAGTGGAAATCAATTAATTATTATTGCGGTTCGTTAATGGGGGTGGCTAGAGTTTCTTCGAATTCTTGGTAGAGGTTGAGAGGAATAAGAGGAAATTTATTTAACTAACTTACTAGTAATCACACAAGAACATAACGATTAACAATGAGATGTTGTCACTCTTGTTGATGTTAGGCAACGTTAACGAGAGGAACAACCGCTAAAATATAATTGAGGTCTCTACATAATCGAGCATGAACTTTGCTGCTGCTGCCGTTGTTGTTGTTGGTCACGGTCTGCTTCGTCCACTTCCGCTTCCGCGAACTTCCTCCAAGACTTTGGCCTCTTGACCTTCGCCGAGCTCGATGTTTTGCTCTCGCAACTGGCAGCTTGCAATGGCGGCGGCGGCGGCGACAATGTTGATGCAGTCGAGTGTCTGGCGGAAGTGGCACCACTTGAGGACTGTCGTCGCTCGCTGAGCTCCATTAGCACATCCTTTGCCTCCTCGTCGCTCAAGCGGACTTTTCGTTTGTTGCTCGTTTGGTTGCTGGATGATGAATTTGAGGATTCAAACAATCGCCTGGCTAACGATAGTCCAGTTGACTTTGCAGTTGTAGTTGTTTTTCCTGCGCTTGTAGGACCCGCAAGCAAGTTCCTGCAGGACTTCTTGTGTTCCTCCGATTTCAATTTGCTATTTTTGTTGTACTGACGAACCTCCTCATCGGACCCAGCAAACAGGCGGCCCTTCGCTGGTTTAGCATTGAATGAGTCGTAGTTCTCGCCGTCGTAAAAGTCTTCGTCGTCGTCGTCGTCGTCGTCATGGTAGTCCCAATCGTCGTAGTCGTAATCGGAGCTTCCGCTCAGGTAATCGTCGCTCTCGCCATCGAGAAAATGGTCAAACTCATCGTCATCGTCGTCGTCGTACATGTCGCTATCGTCATCATTCTCACCACGATCGTCGTCATTGTCGTCTATGTCCACAGAGTTAACCTTTTTTCTCAGTTGGCGAGCAGCGAATCTTGCTTGTCGATTGGTTTGACCATTATTGCTACCACCTGTTCGAGACACCAACTTGTTATTGCATTCCAGTGCGCGAGTTAGCTCGCTTATTATTGGTTTTATATTCCAATTTGAGGCCGCCGAGCATTCGATGTAGTTGCATTTCCAGTGTTTCCTTACCAATTGAGCCAGATCCTTGAGGATTGGATTTAAATCGTGACTTGCAAACAGTGGATACTGAGCGCCCGGTTGCTTCTTATCATATCGCGGCTCCAGTATCAGGCTCAACTGCTCGCCCCGTTGCTTTTGTCTCTCTAGCGCCTTGGCGGCCGCATTTGCAATTTGCTTCGACATATTGGTGTCGCTTAACGGGGTGCTTGCGGCCATTTGACCTTGGCTCGATTTTGCAAGATCGTACAACTTGGAGACGTTCGATAGGGAGGATGCTGGCGCGGGCTCAGCTAGGGAGGCCAACGCAGCGGCCGCCTGCCTCTCGTCCATGGGAATGGGGGTGGAGTTTAGAGTGGAGGGGCCACCGTTTGCTGCAACTACAGTTGATTGCATCAAATTAACAGCATCCACCAAACTCTTCGAAGCGCCAACCACCGCGTTTGCTGCCTCGCTCTTGGTCAACTCCGCCGCGGCCACCTGTAGGCGTGCGAAGTCGCTGGTGGCCTCGGCGGCGGCCGCCGCCGCTGCAGCCAATTTCTTCTCGCGCCTCTTAGTGCTTGAGCGCCGCAGTAACAGGTTGCCGCCGGATTGGAGCCGAGTCAGAAGTGGATGCTTGCTCTCCGGCTTCTCACCAACCACTTGTTGACTCGACGAGCCCTCGCTCAGTGCTGCCGCCAACATTGCAGCGCCACTTCCGCCGGATGTAACACCTTTACCACCAACTATGTCATCCTCGCACATACTCAAGCCCTGGCCACTGACTGCGCCCCTCTTTCTGTTCTTTCTTTTCTCCGCCTTCGACTTTTTTGCTCCCTTTGAGGCAGACTTTCGCAACGCCTCCAATGCCTCAACGTCGTCGGGATTGTTGGTGAACTCCAAATCGTACAATGCACTCTTGGCCGCCGCCTCGACGTCACCGTAGGCTCGCAAGCCTGCCAGTGTCTTTTGCATGCTCTTCTTGGCCCCGGGCCCGCCGCTACCTGTTCCGCTTCCGGTCACGCCGGGCAATATCGAAGCCCAGGGGTCCGCTCGGTGCGAGCGGTTGGCGGGCGTTGTGGCCAACATGACGACGTTGGCGGCCGATAGTGTTAGCTGATTGATTCGCATTAGCTGATCCACATTGATGGCCGCCTCGCGCTGCTTTTCGTTGCTCAATTTTGTGTAAGCCATTTGGGTACCCAAAAAACCAGCAATTGGTACGACGGGATCACTGTCACCATTTCCATCTCCACCCAAATTCTTACCAGAAAACCTCTTCCCTCTGATGGCAGATGAATTCATGAGTCGATCTGCAATGGAGTCAAATCCCGCCGACGGGCGACCACCGCCGCCGGCGGCAGCAGCGGCGGCGGCCGACTTCTTCCGGCCCAGCAGTTGGCGCCAATCGCGCCAAGTTTTATGCACATTCACGGCGCCCATAATAGCAGTGCCTAGCTGAGACCTGGACCTTTGCTCGCAATCGCTGGCGCCCAGCGTAATGGAGGCACTACGGGTTCCCTTTGCTCGGGGAACTAACAGGTGGATCGCCGCCTCAATCGACTGCTTGATACTCTGTCGCCGTTGTGCGTCCGACGAGCCAACCACTTGTTCGTCTGACTGAGGACTAGAGCTATCTTTGTTATTCAACTTAACCGGCGAGTCCAAAGTATTCCCCTGCTCGCCTGCAGGTTTGGCGAAGCCACCGCAAGCTGATTGGCTGACCTCGCCACGCCCTCCCACAATAAGCCACTGCTGGCTGCCCCGCCGTCCGCTTTGGCCTGGCTCGTTGACCGAGGGCAAGCTCGACTTGGTAGCCGAAGCAGCAGCAGCAGGTTGGCCATTTGATTTGGATCCTGTCGTCTCACCATCAGTCGATGCTATTGCAGTTGAAGCAGCGTTCGTCGAAACGCCCCCGCCGCCAAGCTGGCCCTTTGAGTTCAGGAAGGAGCTCGCCAAGCGCGAAGCCTCAAGCTCCTCGGCGGCAGCCGCGAGACTCTGGCGTCGGTGCCGATTGATAATCAAACAATCGTCGGCCGATAGTTTGCGCAACTGACAGTTGGCCAGCTGAGGCTCCTTGAGTGCTGCAAGCAGGTGGTCGTCATCTTCATCGTCATCATCATCTTCATCATCGTCATCATCCTCGTCCTCCTCCTCGTCGTCGTCCTCGTCACACTCTTCACTTTCGTCGCCGTCATCGTCCTCGTCCTCGTCAACGGCCACCTCAGTGTCGTCCTCGCCAACATTTGTTTCCGTTTCCGTATCTCGGCCGCCGCCACCTCCAATTCGACCGGCTGGCGCAGAGGCGAGCCGCTCGCTGCGGCCCACCGGCTGCACCGGAGTCTCGCCCGATCTTGCCCCCGACTCGCCCTCGATCTCCAGTGACACAGAGTCGGCGAGCGAGCTCAGGCCTGGCGACTGAGCACCGGAAGTGGTCGAGGCATTATTAGTATTGGACGGTAGTCGGCCGCCACCTTCCGCTGGCAAGGCCACCTGACAGCTCGGAGTGGCGGTGTTGTCGATGTCGTCGTCGTCGACGCCGTCGCCGTCTTCATAGTTGTTTGTGGTGCTGCCAGTTGGCGAGACGAGTTGCAAGCAGCTGGCTTCAACTGGATGAGAAAGTGATTGACGACAACAATTATGGCCACTGCCACTTGGCTTCGTTCCACTTACACTGGTCTCTGCGACCACCACCTGCTCGTGTTGGGATTTAATATTCTGTGCGCGTGTCACTGGCAAACTGGGGCCGGAGTTGGCGCTAAACTTAGCGCCACCTGCCAAGCTAGTGGCGGTTGCTTCTGCTGTTACCTTGGCACTTGACGTTGATAATGATGTAACAACAACAGAACTCTTGTTGTCCTTGTCGTAACTGAAATTTTCCACTTCCCCCTGCTGATCCATATTTTCGCACGAACTCCGCTGGCTGTTTGTCAACGAGTTGTCCTGCTCTGAGTTCTCACAGGACAACTCGCCGCACTTGTTATTCGAGTTCAAGTTGTTGTTGTTGTTGTTGTTGTTGTTGCTGTTGCTCTCACTTAGAAGTGATAATGAGGAACCAGATGTTATAATGCGAATCGAGGGAGCGGCGGCATGCACTGTAAAGTCCACCGTGAGACTCTGGCGTCGGCCGCCCGACGTGTAGCTGGTAGTGGTGGCGGTGGTTGTTGTAGTTGTTGGCGGCTTTGCGCCACTGCCGCTGCAGCCGGAAGTCACATTTGATGTTTCCATTTTGATAGACGCCTCTGAGGCCGACGACAAAATTCCCTGACTTTCAGCGCCACCCTCACTCTCATTCAAGTAACCACCCAACTCCTGCCCGCGCTCAAGGTTATTTCCACTAGGCGCCTGTTGTTCTGGTTTCTCGCGAGCGGTCAAATTTTCTTGGCCGGAGGATTCGAGTTGCTCAGCTTCCGCCTTCTCCCTGGCAGCCAACTCGTCTGCTTTCCGCTGCAACTCCATTGCAGTCACCAAATTACCCAACGACTGCTTGTTAGAGTGAAACAGAATCCGCTTCACCATTCCGCGGTACCAAATCTTCTTGGTTCTCGGCGTGGTGGTGCTGGCTCGTTGGCGCTGACTTGAGGCACACTCCTCAGTTGTGCCGCCATTTTTCTCGCCCTCCTGTTGCTGTTCATTTTCTTGCGAGTTTGAGCGCAACAACTTCCCGAATCCGAAAACGCGCGACGCCTTTCGTTTCGCATGGCCAGCAGAACTTGTTCCTGCGGCAGTTTGCTCGTCACCTTCGCCCTTGTTGTAATCCTTGTCGGGACCATTGGATTCACCACCCTCAGCCCTACTGCCGTCGCCCAAAATCAGCTGGCCATCCGCTGTGGTGCTCAGCTGCGAGTGGGCGGAAATTAGCGAGAGCTTACGCAACATATCAACGCTCAGGTACTCGTTTGTGCCCAGATGCAAGCCGTCGCCCAGTGCGCTTTGTGTGCCACGCCGACTACCTGAGCTCGCGTTGACGCCCGTCGCCGCCTGTTGCTGCTGCTGCTCCACTTCCGCTTCGACCGATGGAGCCAGAGCCGACGAAGAGGCGCCAGATTCTCGATGCTTCGAGGCCGAGAGGGCAATTGAACTGAGGGTTTGCCACAGAGCGGCGCCAGTGGAGCTGCTCTTTCTTCTCTTCCCACTAGCTGACTTACCACCCGATAATGGGTTCAATTGATTGCCACTTGTTGTTCCACTTCCATCCTCTCGACCGCCCGAGTTAATTTGCAAAAAACCAAAGGATTGGCGAGTGCCACCACCAGCTGAACCTCGCTTGGCCTTTTCATTAAACTTCTTATCTGCACTCACAGGTCCTCCTTTTTCGGCTGGAGTAGTCCGATCACCGGAAATGGATTTTCCGTTTGCCGGCACTGGTTCCTCGTTTTCAACTATACCACTCAATTGGAGCTGAGTTTTCGCCGCTGTAGTCGACGAGGTTTGCAGCAACTTGTTGAATAGATCGTAGAAACTCTGCCTGCTCGACTGGGTGCTCATGCCACCGCAAATTGGCTCCGCTCTCCTGGACACCTGTGGCTGCTCGACACTCGTTGGCTGGTCCACGTTGACTCCGCTCTGTTGCTGCTCGCTTGAGCTCTGACTCGGACCCTTAACATCAGTTCTAATTTCAATCTCAACCTGGCGCCTTCTCTTTCTCGTCTTCGGGCGTCTCAACTTCGGTTTCTGTTCCATTGGCTGACCCTCAGCAGACATTGAAACACCATGGCAACTTTGAAGCGAACCAGACTTCGAGCCGCAGGTCGAGTCACCCCCCTGCTCCACCGGTCGCTTTCTCTTTAAACCGGAAACTCGTAGAGTGGCCGACATGAAGCTGCCAATCAAACTACGCGATCTAGAATCTCCATTAAACCTTAGGCTAGTTGATGACGGGAAAACCGGAAAACTTTGCTGCTTCTTCCGCTTTTGCATCCTTTGGTGGCGTCGCAGCCGGGTGGCTGCAGCAGACAAGTTCGGAGCTTGATCCATGGACATTTGTCCTTCCCGCGACGACCCGAAGCTTAACCAGCGCTTCCAAGTTGCAGCGGGCGCCGAGACCGAAGAGTCGATCCGGTGGCTGGTGCCCGTTGGTTTACCAAACCCACCCGAGGTCTTATAATGTTGCAACTGCTGTTGCTGTCTCAGCGCCCTAAGTCTAGCTCTCCGTCTTCTTTGAGCGAGATGGTTCCTCCCGCCGCGCCCACCCGCCGCTGCCGAGTGTCTCTTCCCGACTCCCGACGAGGACAGGGTTCCGCTATTGCCACCACCGCCGCCACCACCCAAACCGGCAGCGCTCGAGATGGTGCCGATGAAAGCCTGCGACCGTCGGCGCAAATTATTGTGCAAACCTCCAATGCTGCTGGCCATTCCACTGGAGCCTCCACCAAGACCGCTGTTTCCACTTCCGCCGCGCACATAGATCAGTCCCATCCCGCGGCGTCGGTTCCGCTCGCCTCCGAGATGATCGGACAAGTAGCAGCGAAATCTTCTCAGAGCCCTACCAAAGCGACCCGAGTTCCAGTGGCCACCAATACAAGAGTCGCCGCCCGAGGCGCCCACCATGAGATTGTAGTGCAAGTTGCCGCCGCCGCCGCCACCATTTCTCGGTAGACTGCTCGATGCCGCCACGCCCCCTCTGATTCCGAACGGACCGCCGCTGATCATTGTCGAACTTCCGGTTGTTGGGTCAACAATGGCCTTTCTGACCTGAGCCCAGCGGCGCAAAGACACAATAGGTCCCTTGCTGCCCAAGCGCATCCTATGGACCTTGTAAGCAGCCAGCAGCTGGTGGGCCGCAGCTGCCGGTACCGAGCGGCCCGCGGCCACGCCCCCGCCCACTCCCGCCGCCGTGGTCCCGACTCCAGCACTCATGAACGAATGTTCCGAATTTAGACCATGCGAGCGGAAGCGCGACGTAAACAGCATCGGCCTAAACTTATCCGAATAATTGATCGATGGATGACAAGTTGTTGTGTTTGCTTGCTGTTGTTGTGAAGTTTGACTTCCGCTTTGGTGACTGGAAGTGGTGGATGACTTTAGATTACCACTTGTTTGATTTGATGATTGATGACCACTCGCCTTTGAATTGACGGGATCCTCTCCAGCCGCTTGGTTTCGTTTAACGGCAACATTGCGCATTTGACGAGCTTGAAGCGAGGGCAATAGAGTGGGACACAAGTCGGCCTTGTTGGCTATCACATAAACGGGCACTTGAGACATTTCCCTCGATTCAAATATCTTGTCGCGTAACATTTTTATATACTGAATGGTGGCGGGCCGTGTTAGGTCAAACACCAACAGGTAGGCGTCGGCCGTTAGCAGGTGCGAGCGACCTTTAAAGTTTGCCCATTCAATGAGTGTGCTTGTGGGAAAGGCCATTGGTTCAATTGTTGGCATATCGACAATATTTATCTCGTACAAATTCATGTTGTTGATGTAATTTGCGCTAAAGTATCGAATATCACATTTCACTTCCGTTGTCCTAGTGGCTGACGCCGATGCTGTTGCCGTTGAGTAGAGGAAACAAGTGTTTTCATTGATTGGACTCATGGTTGCAACCACTTGCTGTTGCTGTTGCGTTGGTTGCTGATCGCTAGTGTCGCTATTGCCTCCCAAGGCCAACCTTTGCCTAAACTCGCGCGTTAAAGCGTAGAGTTTTGCTTGATTCCTTGGATCCGTGCCTAGCGGTGACCAATTTTTGAACTCGATCGATTTTTGGCTTACAAACTCGTTGGTGGTGTTATTGTTGTTGTAATTGGTACAACCAAGTAGACCCGTGATGTGATCTCCACCAATCAGCTGGTGGTTGTTCAAACTTTGATTTAAACTATGAGTCATAAGTGCTTGCGCTGCGGAGGCAGCCATTGTGGCCAAACTTGCGGCCGCCTTTGATGCCTCACGAGCCAATTGACGTCTATTTTGTCTCTCGATCTCATTGAAACTCAAACTGTCACCTCCCATTGAAGACGCCTGACCCTGAGCTGCAATGGACTGGTTGCGTCTCTTCTGGTCGTGACTGACACCTGCGCTTCCGCTTGAGTTTGAGCCAGCAGCAGTGCCGCCGCCGCCACCTGTTTGCTGGTTTACATGGAAGTTACTAAGTCGGCGCTGATACTGTCGCAATAGCGATGGCATTAGTAGTGGCTTTTTATTTCCACTTGATCCGTGGTGCTGGTCGCCGCTGCCCTCGCCTCCATCAGGTTGCTGCTGATTGCGTGTAAATAGAATATTGATTATCTTTGCCTGCGTACTCAACTCGCTCTGTTGCTTTTGGCTCAGATTCACCTGATGCTGCTGCTGACCGGAAGTGCCGCTACCACCACCTGTTTTCGAGCCGCCTGAATGGGAGGCCAGGGAAACTTCGTCCTCTTTTATGGGTTCACCAGGAGCACAGTAAGAGTGTCGATGTTGATGGGCCCGTGGACTCCCCGCGGCCCCAACCTCAAGCGACTTTTGCCTCAGCGAAGACGACGACTGCAACTGGAGACTCTGTTGCTCCTTGACCGCCACTCTAACTTGCTGCTCCCTCTCTTTATCCTCGGCCGCGCACTTGTTTCCGGCGGAAGTTACAGGCAAGCAGGTGGTTGGGGGCGAGGCGGAAGTGCGCGCTTGCAATTGCTGTGGCTGCTTCGGCGCCTGCTCTGCGCGCGACTGACTGTCAGCGTTACTGTCAGAGATGAGCTGCTGTTGAAATTGATGGCTGCCGCCGGTGGGTTGAGTCGATTGGACTAGGCTTGTGGAGGAGGCGGATGAAACTTGAGAAGTCGGAGGCATAACGTGATTGGCATTTGCCAGTGGATTGGAATTGAAATTTGATTTGAGCCGTTGCTGCTGTTGCGACGAGTTTTCCTGAAAACTTGAAAGACTCGCGACTTGTCCAGATTGAGCCTGCGATTGCAAGTTGGCGATTGATTTCAAGGCTAAACGTTCCATTGCACCGCTAGTTGTGGCAGGAGCTTGGGATGTTTCCATCGTGGTAGCGGTGGTGGTTGTTGCCACTGGAAACGCTTGTTTCGTGACTGTTGCACTATCCAAAGCGGAAGTGTGTAGTTGTTCCTGGACCAAAGTTGCACAAGTTGACTCTGATTCTGATTGCGATAAGCGGCGCTGAGTGACGGCCGCCGCCGTCTTCGGCTTCTTGGTCGGTGAACTAGATGTTGCCACCGCAACTTCCGGTTGGCCCGTAGTTGCCGACTTAATTTTACCCTCAATAAGGCAGTCATTGTTTTCCTTACCACTTTTAGCCTCGGCCAAAACCTTTTTGCCGGCTACCGTATCGATTGTTTCCCTTTGTTTATTACTTGTTTCTTCAATTCTAACTTTACTACCACCACAAACACTGCTACTGGCAGGATTATTGCTACCGTTGGCACTTGAAATGGCATCCGATATCAAGATTGTTGGCTGCTGACTACTTTTTCTTACCACGCCATTTTCCTCGGTGCTTCCAATCGATCCTCTGGCTCCTGAGATCGACGAGCTGCCGTTTGGCTCGGCGGTCGCTTCCGCCGCAAATTGGTCTGACCTTCTAGTTGAGCAACTAACCGATTGATTTTGGGAGTTTATCGGTTGATTCTGGTTGCAGGTGGTTGGTGGCACTGCAGAGCTATTCGCCGCAACAATAGCGGTGTTTTCAGGTGAATCCACTGCAGGTAGCGAGCTTCTAGATTTCGCATTGCCTGTCGTTGTGGCTGTTGTAATTGTTGAGCATGGAGTTGGTTGCGTCAGACGCAAGGACGATGAACCGGAAGTTGAGGCACCACCTGTGCGATTCTGCTGCTTTGTTCGCTGCTGTTGCTGCAACAATAATTGCTGCAACTCAATTTGACTGGACAGAAGGCTAGCCAGTCGCTTTGTTTCAATACTCGACTCCAGTTCCCTCTCATGTTTGTTTAAATTTGCGAGCCACTGGGAGTCTAGTTGTCTGCGCTGAAGTTCCAATTTGGCCTCAACTCCAAGTTCCGGCTCGAATTTCAGCTCCTCGCCAACGAGTTGTCTGATGAGACTTGTCTTACCTGTCAGTTTAAGTTTATAAATTTATATCATGTTAGAGGTCAAGGGCTGCGAGTAAGTTTTATGCTCCATCGATTGATCTAATGATTGGAGGCGATGTGAAACATGATACACTGTTTAGAGAGTGAGAGAGAGAGGGGGAGTTGGAGTGGAGCGGAAATTTAAATCAACTCGAATCGAGAGATTTGAAGAGAATCCAACTTGTTCAAATGTAATGTAAATTACAGGAACAAGTGGCTTCATTTAGAGTTTTACCACTACGCAAGCTCTCATTTCACCTAATGAACTCCCTGAAAAGCGAGCTGAGCCTTGATATTGACCGCGAATATAGTCGGCCGGAAATTATCTAATTGGCTTTCCAGTTAGAACAACAAACTTCTATGGTTCCCTCTCGCTCGTAACTAGCTTGGCTTCGACGCAAGTTGCGACTTCAAATGACAAGTGGATGAGTGCACGAGAGTGGGTGTCCAATTTGGACCGCCACGCCCAGTTGCAAGCCCACCACCCGCCGACCCTCGGGCTAGTCTGTCTGGATTATTAGAGCAAGCAACTGTGTGATATCGACGATGGGCAAGTCAGAGGAACTAATGCAAACACGAAAATGCAAATTACTTCAGTCTCGTGCGCATTCTCACACATGAAGATGTCGTTGCTTGTTGTGGTGATGCTACCGGGCCAAAAAACTTTTACAGTTAGCTTGCCAGACTAGACGGCAAGATAACTGTAGAGAGAGCTGCGCCTAGCGACTTACACCAACTTAGCAGTAAGGCGGACGACCGTTTTTCCAAATTCCAACTCCTCGAAATCTCGATATGAGCTTGATGAGTGACACGGGCACGACGGGCGTTGGATTTGGCCTCAAATGAACGGCGTCCATTGTCTTCAACGTCATTTTAGCCCGTAATCACTGTCGTCTCATGAGCAGACCAAACTAACGGGTTAGTTTCGCCGTTAAGTCGGTCGCTCACAATGGATTCAACTCTTCACTAGCCACTTTAAGTTGAGTGCATGAAAGTGGCTGACCAGTGAATCAAATGAAACTTGAGCTCTGACACAATCACTGTGTTTTGGTTGCTAGAGGGACTGGCAGTTTCTAGTTGCAATTGTCGCGGAAACACTGGGTGGTGGTTGCTTCATTTTACTCAATCCTCTTGCAAGTGGTAATCTCTGCCTCTGTTTCGCTCTCTACCTCGAAGAAGTGCCCGCTCGAAGGTACGCGTTTCGTCGGCCGTCTTTTCTCTCGTCTCGTTTGGTGTTTGTTGGACGATTTGAGGTTGACCAAGCAAAAGTGGACCCCACCTGCCGTCCGATGGACTGGAGTGGAGTGAGGAGGGGTGCTAATCTCCTGCCTCGAATTGAACGTCACAATGGAGAGTGTCGTTTACACTCGACTGGCTGAAATTGGACTCCGCAATTGAAAATCTGCCCCTCTTCTCCGGGATTGCAATTCAGCAGAAAGGTCACCTGAAGGTCAAAGCAAGAGTCGCACTCACTCAAGAGGAATTCAATTAGAGCTAGCGGAAAGAGGAGGAGACTTGAATGGGCAACTTGAACCAGTAGCGCGCCAGTGAAGCGAAACTCGATTTGCCTAAACAAACTACTCGGTGTTGTAAACTTGAAGCTTGCAGCCGAAAACTGCCTTTGTATTGCATGTGTCTCTATTATTCAATTGCTATTTGATCCGGCCGAGCGACACAGACGAGTGGACACTTGCGCGCTTCCGGCTGTTTGATTTGTAGCCGTCAAGTTGGCGGGCTTTTGGTTGGTGTTTCGACGGCCAGTAGCGGCCGGTTGTTGCTCAATTCGAAGCCAATCAAATGTAAATTAGACTCTTTGTGTGTTGGGCGAATGGGCGAAGCTTGAGTCTAGCATTCGTTTGCATAGAATAGAATGCAGCGGCTTGAAGTGGAGTGATATACAAGCAAAGCAAGGCAGCGCGAAAAAGGATAGGCCAAAAACCACCACAAGCCCAGACAATTGGGCCACAAATCATTTGGCCCTTCTCCGTGCGCCTCTTCTCCACTGCCAAATAGACTTTTCTCTCCCTTGAATATCCCTTGAATCTCACAGTTGATGGCCCGAAAGTGATGCAACATTCCAAAAAAAGCACACAATGCCAACCAGAAACTGGGGCTCTTTTGGCTCATTGAGTTGGCGCGACCTTTCTATCTATCGTTGTTGGTTCCGCTTCCGTCGTTGGCGTTGTGCACATAGGAGAGATGTGTTGGCAATACCACGAGACCAAGCCAAGGCTAATGGTCAATGAATATGGAGAGGGCTCCCCTCTTGGTTCAAATGCCACACTGGCGACATGTAAATACTGCAAATCTCTCCTCGACTGAATGCTAAGGTCGAGGTGGTGGCCAATTGGTTTGTTGGGCCATGAGGCTGCGAGCCTGTTGGCCAGCGCAGTGCAGTGCCGCGCATTGTATCAAGTCTCCGTCAGTTCGATTGCAGAAAGTACCATAGTATCCATGGTACTTTCTGGCAGGAGAGTTACAGGTTCCTTGCCGTAGGATTCAATGAAACCTCCAACTGGCCAACTAAAACCAACCAACCAACCAACCAACCACCGACTGACCGAGCGAGCGAGCGAGCGAGTCAACCAAAGTGAGCCAACAAAAGGCAGCCAACCACCGGCAGTCGCCTAACCAGGAGCGGCAGCAAAACACACCGGCCCAGACTGTCACTGCCACTCTTGCTACTCAAACAAGCCATCCGACAAGCCAGATAGACAGACGACAGATAGATGAATGATTATGGGAGTGCAATTCTTCCGCCTCAATTCGCTCCGCTTGTCAAGTCGGTGGTTGGGCTGCGTGAGTTAAAGTCTTCCCTCCTCGTTGGCCACTTGCTGCAGTTTTGGATTGAAGTTTGCGTCGTCATTCGCTTCGCTTTGCTGTGTTGCTACCATCGCCGAATGTATCGCTTTCTCTCGCTTAACTAGTGGACTTTCCGTCATTTCCCAGCTCCAACTGCCAATCCCATTGCCTTTGCACAATGGACAGCGCCACTTCCGGTTAGTTTCGCCATTCTAGTTACGTAACGAGCTGAGGTGGGACAGCCTTGCCCTTTGGACCTCTCGCTTTGCATCCACTCAACTCTAATTGTGGGCCAGCGGGAGACCTTTCGCCTCTAACAAGCCAAACCAACGGCAAGACGTCGATGGGATGCAAGAACCAGAAAGGGAAATATCTGAATGGTAGACCTGAAGTACCCTACCAGTCTACCAGCGGACGACGACTACTAGTGGTACTACTAGTTAGTTAGTTAATTTGTCGGCTAAGGTTAGTTGCTGGGGCTGAAGAGCTCGCAAGCAAACAAGTGGCAGAAACGCTGAGGAGCCATTAAATTGGATGGACGTCGCCGCGACGAAATATTAATCAAATTTGTTGCGCAACAATCGAGAGACGAGAGCCTAAAGAGAGCGAGAGGAACAGAAAGAGAGATAGATACGATCTAGCGGCCAGATTTTGTCGCCTCTCTGCTTGCGCCTTACTTTACTGCTCGACTGTTTGACAAGCTAGATTTGCAAAGATAGCAGGCAAACTGGATGGAGTGGTCCGAGCGTAGCGATATCCAAGCGCTAGGTACGCGGCGCTAGGCACTAACTCGCTTACTCAGTTCCAAGTGGGCGAGTAATCGGTTACTTTGGTCTGCTGGCTGCTCAAATGGCGCAACACATCGATTGCCTGGCGACAGAGTCTGTGTCGTTTTATTTTGTTGGATTGTCTGTTTGTCGGTCTCGTCGCTCAACTTTCTTCCGCCTTAACCCTCAAGGAAAGCTCTTAGCGTGGCACAGCGCCAACTCAAGGGGCGACATCGTCATCTATCAGCGCGCGTCGACACTGGCGAGGCCGGAGAGACAGCAGCAAGGTGTCTCGATGGTGTGCGGCAGCACCGGCGCTCGGCTGAGGCTGTAGGGTTGCCAAGACCGAGCGGAAGTGCGAGAAACTGGCAGTCGACGTCGCTGCGGCAATGTTGGTTTGAAAAAACTTGTGTCGTCGTCATCGTAGCCGTCATTTGTGCGGCTAACTTTGTGTCCCAACTCGTGGTCGCTGTTGTCGTTAGCTTAAAAGGACATAACAAGCGACTTACTCTCGTTGCGCTCCATTGAAGCCATTGAGTTTTATCGGCTTTGCTATCTGGTCAACTAGTTGTGCGTGTTGTACTGTGTGTAGGCCGACCATTGTGCTGTCCACCAATCGGTTGTGTGGTATCATATGTACGTTCCCCTCCTGGTCCAACGATCAATCGATCGATCGGTTGGTTGGTCTGTCGGTCGGTCGGTCTATAGCTTAGCAACCATTGAGAGCCGACCGAAGAGGACCGCTCCAACTACAACTCAACCAGGAGCAGCTCGATCGAGGGCCACTCGACGACTTGTTCTGTCGGCAGCCAAGACGGAACTCGACCTCGAGCTTGCCAACCAAAAGTAGACCAAACTTGCAGTCAACTTGTCGTGAATCGACTTTCTCTTCTTTCTCGAGAAAAAAGTAGACTGCAACAAAGTAAAGTTTCGCTTGGTATTAAAGTTTTGCAGGAGGGGTAGTTTTGAATGGAAAGTCAAATCTCATTGGCCGTCAAATGAGTGCGAGTGGGGGAAAGCATCTCCTCAATGCTCATGAAAAATCCATGGAAAAAATCAACTCTTTCTCTCTTTTTCCCCCACTCGACTTAACGCTGCAAATGCTATTATGGTCATCTAGTTGCATAATGACGCTAGACGAGGCAATTAAACTTCCAAACCAAAACGGAAACTCGACAAGTTAAATGGCTTCTGACTGACTAACTGGCTGGCGAATATTTGCATTGCCGCAGGCTAATTTTGTCGTCGCTAAAGTTAGCCGGCCGGAAATTAGTGGCAACTCTAGCAGGTGGTTGTCACGCTTTCCAAACGCCGAGGTCCATGGAGATTGTTGAGTTTGGTTAGAAAACGTGGTGAGCTCTAGAAGGAAAAGTTGGGAAAGAGGAGAAAAAAGTCGTTTAAATTTTTGAGGCGAAATTGGGTATAAGCAAACTCATTTGCTCCTCGTCGAGTGGCAAAACTAAACGAAAACTAAAGTTTAGCGCTTAGATTTGGCTCAAACTCGACGAGCTAGAGAACGAAATTAAAAGTGGCTCTCAGCAAGTATTGTGAGAAAGAAATTAGGCAAATTCCATCGCTTGAGGACGTGAATTAAAAGGCTGCAGCTAAGCACCTAGCGACGTGCTTAAATTTCATCGCTCCTTTCTCTCCTCTTTAAAGCGGAAAGAAACAGATTAAACTCTTTGATTGGCTTTCCCCACAGTTTGACTATTCTGTATTCCGCCGGTAGTGTAGCGGCATATTGACTTGCAGGTTTAATTATGCCGCACAAGTTTCCAGAGGGGTTTAGATCACAGGAGCGGAAGTGGAATAAGCCCCAAGAGCAAAACTTTTTGCTCTTGTTGTTGTTGCTTCAAAATGTTGCAATCTTGAGCTCTCAAGGCGAATGGAGCGCATCAGCGAGTTGGCGCGAAATTTAAATCTCGATCCGCTAAAGTCAAGAGATGACACCTTTGTTCTAGTGGCAACAATAGTGGCTGCCGGCGTCATTGTCGTCGTCGCCGCAGCCGGCGCCGCCACTTCCTTTAGATCGCTCTGCTTGCGCCGGATGTTGTCCTCCGAGTTGCCGTTGATTTTGATTAAATTTTCACCACTACCAAAAGTAGACGACATCGCGGTCTTTGTTCGCGGAGGCGGCGGCGGCAGTGGCGTCGCATCCCTGGCAAGCTCGCCGCTAGCTTGCCTGCAGTTCGTCGAAAACGAACCCGCTTGCTCCCCCCTTTGGCTTTGCAGTTTCTCAGTGGTTGTCTTTTCTTCGTTGCCATCCGTTGGCTCGTAACTCGACGCTTGGCGATAGCGAGGAGGACCTTCTTTCATTGCGAACCTCGAGCTCGCCGCTGACTCTGTTGCCAACTGGAATCGATGCGCTTCAAGTTGGTGGTTGTATGGTTCGTGCGGAACGACGTAACCGGAAGTTGCATGTGAAGTCTTGCCGCCATAAGTTATGAGAACAGTGCTCTTCGAGTTATTGAGATTATGGCTCATTGAATCAATTAGAAGCGAGCGATCAAACTGGCGCAGCTTTCGCTCGTAAAACTGAAGCAGCCTATTGAACTCGTCATCATCGAAATTGTGATATCGATCCTCGTTTCGGTTGTCTCCTTTAGAGTATTGATTTTCATTGGAAACTTTAAACTTTGGCCTAAATAATTTGGAATAATCATCTCGTTGCTGCTGCTGCTGCTGCTTTTGTCGTTGCCGAAAACTTGCCGCATCTCTAACAATTGTTAGCTGCCTCACCAACTCAAATGGATCTCTGCTACTCGTGAACTCATCGGACAAACGCAACACCAAATCTCCCAATTTGCGCTCGAGCGCCTCTCTGCCCCTAAATCCCGTTGGCTTTTGCGGTGGTTGGCCTGGTTGTCGTTGTCCGCTATTCAGCTGACATATTGAAGCCTGATCACCTCCCTCGTCTGAAAGTTCATAGGCATTGTGATGTTGTTCAGATTTGTGAGCATCGTAATCGCCCAAGAGCAAATATTCGACCAGAAGCTCGCAAATCTGGCGCTGAAGTCTCAGTTGTTCGCGAGCCCACGAGTCTAAATCCAAGTCTCGTCTCTGGTGGTTGTTGGCTCGGTCGGGTTCAGTCTCGACGCCAGGCGCATCATTCGTCGAGGTTGTCGACTTGCAAGTCGCCGTCTGTTGCGAGT
Organism: Aculops lycopersici; assembly: GCA_015350385.1. NCBI lineage: Eukaryota > Metazoa > Arthropoda > Arachnida > Trombidiformes > Eriophyidae > Aculops > Aculops lycopersici. The sequence goes on along the minus strand of WNKI01000003.1, from coordinate 393,152 downwards.
CGTTGTTGCGGCCATTTGGTTTTAGTTGACGGGCGTCGGTGGCGCCAGCTGCAGCATCAGTGTCAGTGGCGGCACTTGGAGCAACTTCCGCTTCGAATTGATGGCCAGTCTTTAGATTGGCGCCAGTAGCACCAACACCAGAACCCAACTCCAGCTTCCGGGATTTAAAATCCATCATTCCGGCTAACTGGCCGAATTGAGCCTCCAATTTCTTAATCAGATTATCGGCCAGCAGCTCGGCGGTTGAGGTTGCCGCTTCTCTTGCGGCGGCCGCTATTGTTACGTCACCAGATTGTGCTTTTGTTTCCCCCGGCTCGCTATCCTCATCACTGCGCTTAGTGGCTTTCGCTTTGATTCGCCCCATTTGTCCACCTCTGCTCATAGATGCTAATTTCACCTTCACTTCCCGCTGCTCACTTGATTGGTGGCTTAGTTCGCTGGCCACGATGCTGGATGCGCGCGGTAAACTTGAATGATCGCTAGACTCGGACTTTGCCTGTGGATCCGAATGCAAGTTGGACTCCTCCGAGTCCAAATCCCTCACCAGATTGACCATTGAGCCAACGGAAGTTGCGGTGGACAATTCGGAAGCTGGACGCAGCTCATTTGGCTCGCTCGAAGCTTCCGGTTGTCGCGAGTCTCTCCGAGGCGCAAAGCTAGACTCTAGCTTAGACTCGGCTGCGGAATGGCCCGAGGCGAGCGAGGGAGACGACGCCGACGACGACGCCAACGATGACGACGCCGACAACTTGTTAGATGGGACAACATCAGCAGCATCATCATCGTCGTCGTCGTCGTCGTCGGCCGATCGACGCTCATTTGACTGGCGCTCGCTTGAAGCACTTGGCGAGTCAGCACTAACCAGATCATCGGCTTCCACTCTCTTGTTTTCAGGTGCAGGCTGCTTGAACGTCTCGCCAGCTTTCACTCTATCCTCGCCCACCGCCAACTCCAAGTCGCGCCAATCTACGCTGAGCTCCTCGCTAACCTCACTTAAAGTCTCCAGTTGCCTCTGGTTTTGGGCGCCTAGTCTTGGTTCCGGTGGCGGTCGCAAACTCGAGCCATTAGTTTTGTTTTGTCTCTCGTAGCCTCGAGCTCCGAGCTCATGGACTCCGCCGTCGTCGTCGTCGTCATTTCCATCTATACCATCCTCTGCTAACGAATCCACATTGTCTACCGATTCCGAACCATAGTCATTGCCATCGCTTCTCTCATCCTCATCCTTGCCGTCGTCGTCATCCTCCAATTCAATATGATTACGATTGTAAGTCTCCGATGCCGCTGCTGCCGATTTGGCCGCCAGTCCAGTCGAGCTACCCTCAGTCTTAAGCCTGCTGGCCGACGACGTGGAGGCAAATGTAATAATATTATCCTTGTTGCTAATTTTGCCCGAGGCTCCAAATTCTAGTCGCTGGTTGCTGGTGGTCGCTAGTTGTTGCCGGTTAAGTCGCTGGTTAGCCGCTTGACTGCTTATATCTCCGGCAACAATATTGCCACTGTCTTCAACTTGCTGCTGAATCTCGTGTCGCTGCCGCTGCCGCTGCCGTTGCAATGTACCAAAAGTCCGCCTGCCTAACTCTGGGGTCGCGGAAACTTTAGCTGTCTTCGGTCTCGTCTGTCGGCGCCGATTCGCTTGATCATCGCTCTCGACCGCTTCGCCTTTTGAGTCGCCGAAACTAACACCACCAATTTGCCCTCTGGTGTCGGCGCCGACTTTCTTGATGCTAAAACTGCGGCTTTGAGCGAGAATTTCCTCAAAGTCTTCAAAGGGGTCCATTGGATTTGGGCTTTAGAAAGTCGAGTTTAGCGCTGCGGCTGATACTGCTATCAATGCTGCCGCCACTGCCGCCGCCACCACCACCGACTGCTACGATGCTGAAGCAAGCGCCACTAATAATATTCAATTCTTAATGCATGCAATAGATGAGACTCGAATACTTCTCTTCTTGGATCTCGAGATTACAAATTGTGCCAAGAGAAGGGCAAAAGTCAATAGGAGCCAGCTAGCCAGTTAATGAGACTTGTATTCAAATCAGCTGACTTGGCCTCGGCTCGTTTCTGGAGTCCGCAGCGTGCAAGGCGCTAGGTCCTCCTCTCAGCGAGCGCTAGGCGCGCCTTTGTTGCCATGGGCTACGCGCGTCGCCAAATCGCTCACCCGCTCGCTGGCCGGTTGTTTTCTCATATAACCTAGCTGCTGTTGCTGCACGAGTTTGCAACAAATACGCAGAAGAGCACATACAAATAATAATAAAAATAATAATAATAATAACAGCAACCACTGAGCGAAGAAGAATCATGATCATCTTCCGGCCCGAAAGGACCACGCGGCCAGCTAGTAAACTAGCGGACAAAATGGGACATGGAAGCAAACTTTAACCCAAAGTGAACTACCAATCGGAGATAGAGGCAATAAGCGCGCGAGCCGATCAAATTGGAATTTGAATGCTCCATTGGATTTGCTCTTTTTGTTGAGTGGGTTCAAGTTTCAGTTGTAATTCAAGTTCATGTTCATGTTTGCGCTTGAAATGTTCGTCTGCTTCCACTAATAGCTTTTGCTATATCTCATGTCGCCTGTGCTTAAATTTTTGCTTTTACCACCACCAACTCCCTTCGTTCAAGCTGAAAAATTACACATACCTGTACGCTCTCCCGCTTACAAGTGATGTTGTTGTTGTTGTTGTTGTTGCAACCACCACAGCGATTTGTACTCGCGAGTCAGTCGAATTGACTTGCTAGCCAGCCAGCCAGCAAGCATCCTCATCAAACTCGATTGGCTCGCTGCTTGTGTCGTTGTTGCTACTGCTGTTGTTTCTCTCCCACTCACTTGATTCGCTTTCACGACTTCCGGTGCGGGGAGAGTGGATGTCGGCGTGCGGATCGAGTGTCAGCTTGGCCTCAGCGCCAGCTGACACTCGAGTTTTGTCGTGTTTCTGTATCAAAGAATCAGCTGCTCAATCAATCAGACGAGCCCATCGAAGGGCGCAACAAAAATCGCAGCCGACTTTTCTATTCGAGTCGATGGCTCGCACAATTTCGACTTCAGAAACTCGAAATTGAGGAGCTAAAAAGTAGCAAAAGTAGCAAGTATATCGAATGCAAATCAACGTTTGCAACGAGCTCCCCTCTTAACGTTGCGCCAAGGGAAATCAGTATTTAACCACTAGCAGCTAACTAGTAGACTGACTACATGACTAACCAACTAGCTCGACACATGATTGCGACCTCGACGAAACTTGGCTCGAGCTTAGCGGGAGTGAGAGAAAAACTCCATCCATCGAAATCCCCTCGGTCGGTGGTTGGTTGACGCGAGTTTCGAGGTTGGCATTGGACTCAGTCTTAGCGTCGCAAGTCCAGATGGCGAGAAAATTTATGTCCATCTGATAGTGGCAACGACAACTTTGCCATCAACGACATACATTCAGAGAAAGGGGCAGGTTTCTATCGATGGATCGGCACGCAAAGTGAAACTGGCGTCTCCTTTCTCCTACTCTTTTACTCTCATTCCCGCTCTCACTTTCACTCCCGCTCGCGTTTTCATCCTCGCTGGAGAGTTTCCATCGCTAAAAGTCGAAAATCCGTTAATCTTCATGTCACCCTCTTTTTGCTGGCGGATAGTTAGTTGGCTAGCTAGCTAGTCAACCAGTAGGTCAGCTGACTTACCGAGGCAGGACCGAGCTTGGAATCCTTCGAAGGACACCGAAGCTCGACAAGCGGATGATAACGAGCTGCTGGCCAGTAAGCTCCCCGTTACCACTCCTACTGCTGCTGCAAGCTCGTTCTGGTGCTGATGCTTGTGATGTGCTCTTGTGCGAACGATCGTCGGGTCAATGGCATCCCTAACGGGAAATCAGATCACGATTGTCACTTGGAGTGGCGACTAAAATGGCGATTACAGAATAATTTACTACCTGGCCACTAATAAAAGTCCCCCTTCTTTTGGCGCGCTCGATTCGCTGCTCCTTTCTCGCTCCCCTTGTCCGCCAGTCCTGATCGGCAGGTTAATTTACGACTGCCGCTCAACGAGAAGAGAGGAGGAGGAGGAATCGAAGCGATAGAGTGCAATGTGCCACCTTGTGGTTGTTGGAGGATTTTCTGCTAGAAGTTCTGCTCGTTCACCTTGGCCGCAAAATAGAGGAGACCTCGTTGGCCTCGAACTTTTGGGGCCGTCGCTTTGAGTTTATTTTTTAATGATCAAATCTCGTCCGCTCGTTAATTTCAAAGTGGGCGGCTGGGTCCTGTCCACTTCCGTCGCGAGTATCGATTAGCCACAGGCTTTAGGCTTTAAGTCAGCCAAGAGGAGCTTCTAACCTAAGCTCTCGAGCCTCTACCTATTTCGTATCTTCTATCTATCGTGCAAATTAACGAGAATCATGAGAAATGTCAAGGTGGCGCTTGCATAAGCACCATAGCAATGGCGGCGGCGGCGAGATAACGGCCACCACGTTGGCTTTGCACAACTCGGCGGCGCGCTATCCGAAAGGAACCAAAGCTAACCAAACCGAACCAAGTGGTCAGGTTCACTTGGAAACAAGCAGTGAACAGGAATCCGAGCCAAATGGTTGGCCAGCTCGGCGGTTGGGTGCAGTCATTAAAATGCCATTAACATGTTCACTAACGCAACTTGTCGGCCTCGAGTCTCGGTGGCGCTCGGTGTCGCACTTCCATTTCCGGTCGCACCAAGAAGAAGCCGCGGCAAAAGAGAGAG
>WNKI01000003.1:356076-388073 GCA_015350385.1 Aculops lycopersici | reverse complement strand
AGAGAGAGAGGGAGAGAAAAGTGAGACGACCTGCTGGAGCAGCTTTGGTTGGCCAAACGAACTGAGTCAAGTCGAGCCGAACTGGGCTCAGGCCGTGAATTCAATGGTCAATTTGGTGGCAGACGTAACGTGGAGTCGAGCTAGTTGCTCGGCGTCGGTGGCTGGCTCCATCGAGCAGCTGAGCCAGCCACCGAGACTAGCTAAGTAGTGGCCACATCCGAGGGAGCGAAAGCAGCATTGGTGGTCGTGTTGGCGTTAGTAGCGCCGAGTGCATGTTAATGTGGAGTAGGAGCAAAAAACTCGCCCCGCTCGAGTTGGGGACAAAACGGCTAAAGACGATGACTGCCATCACCAATAGCACTACTACTATGCCGCGCCGAAGTGACGCGAGGCGGGCTAAATGCAGCAGAAAATAGGCGGCCAGCCAGTTGCTAACGAGGTTAAGGCGACTTTCATTCAATGTAAGGCGGTCGGGCGAACAAGTGGTTGGCGCGCGCGGAGCTTGCCGGTCGGGTAAACGGGTCGCCAGCGAGCTCAATGGGCAAGGGTGACCGTCGGCCTGCGACTGAGTCAGCAGCTGCAATTGGGTTTTATGCGCCAGCGACAAAGCGGGAGAGGGCCAGAGAGACTAGTCGTCTACTTTGCTCGTGTTTGGTTCACGCGACCTTCATGATGACGATGGCGCCGATGATAATAATCGATTTCCCCCTTACTTTCGCTCGCTCGCTCACTCGCCTGCCCCATTCGTAGGCAACCGATTGCAAGCCCCCGACTTCCGGCGACTAACTACCTAGCCAACTGAGCAAAATCGATCCAGATTATCGTCGTGGTGGTGTTGGTTGTTGTTGTTGCTGGTCCTAAAGTTGTTGTTGTTGTTGTTGTTGCGCTACTCTGTCTATCCTATGGACGAGTTCAAGTTTAGGCCAGAGGTTCACCGTTTCCACCACTACTACCACTACAACCACCAAGGCAAACCTCACCGAAATACACACAAAAGACCTACGTCAAGTTAGACAAATTGGACTAAATTTGGGCGCCTCTTGCGCGCACCGTCGCCGACTAAGTTAATGTGTCGCCAGCGAGCCGTTGGATTCTGGAGCCGACTCAAACTAAACTCGGATTGTTGTCGCCACACTCGCCCCCGTGGCCGCCCTTCGCGCTTGGCCCCGCAAGCAGAGGGGGATTGGATGAAAGAAGAAGAAGACATCGTTGCTAAAGTGTGGTGATAGTGCGAGCACCAGTGGCTATCGCAGAGTATCGTTGCTATTAGTTGGTATTGCTGTAAAAGTAAAGGCAATTAGCTCCCTGGGTTCAGCCACCAACACAAAGCAGCGAGCCTTTCGAGTTGAACGGCCAGTTGAACAGAGACTTTGCCCCCTCGATCCACATCTTGAAGGCCCGCAAATAGACTGGCCGCTAGTTTGATGAGCTGGCTAGTTTGAAAACTACAACTAACTGCAAAACAAACAAACACGTAACAATGACGAAGAGCCCGTTGATGGCTATGGAGAAAGACGATAGCCAGTGATGGACGCACCAAGATTTAGCCTGCCACTGCTGCTTCTCAAGTTGCTGCTCTTGTTTCCACGTATTCCCCTTTGCCAACCAGCAACCGGTCACCTTCGCAACACAACTCGGGTTGTCTGTTGTTGTTTCAAGCGAGTGTTGAAACCCGGGGTTGTACGAGCGGAAGTGGGCCAAGATTTTAGTGGCTCGGCCAACAATAGAATGGAACAAAAAACTAGAAAGTACTCGCAGCCAACAGGGCAACTGTCTAGTCGTCTAACTGGCAAAGGGGCAGTTAAAGTTTAAAGCCCGCGAATTGTAGAGGAGGGTAACTGGGGCAGGTGCGACTCCTTGTCCAAAAAGAAGTAAACTAGCCTCCAATCTAAAAGCAAACCAAAACCCAAATCTAAACTCGGATCCAGTGACGCGAAACTTCCGGTTGACGGCGAGCAACGGACCGCGGCGGTTGTTTCGATAAAAGTGGTAGTTGAGATTTGAGCGAGCAGGCCCACCTCCCAAGTCGATCGTTTGTTTTGGGTCTACTGACTTCGTAGCTTGGGTAGACGTAGCGAAAAGTTGTGGCTCTCCATCTAGCGAGAGGCCATTTTGAGCAAACTGGCACTCGCCACTTCCGGTTGGCGGCAAGCCTACGACGACGACCACGACGACTGTAGCTGAGTGTGTGATGCGCAACTGAGCAACTCAATGGCAGAGGCAATTCAATTGCTCGATTGATGTTGTGGTTGCCGGGTGGGTTGGAGTTGTTGTGATGATAGAAAAGATAGATAGAGGGAAAGAGTTGTAATTTAGTCTCCGCTTCCTAGCCACCACCGACGAAGGCAAATAAACATCACACTTCATCGACTGAATTCTGGCGCCTGGCCAACCAGCCGGCAAGTGGACCAACAAAATAGTAGCAAAACAAATTGACATACCTTGGAATAAGTGAAGGTAACTTGAGATAGCCTCAGGTGAAGGCGGCAGGTAGTTGCCACTCCACTTGTGCAATGAGACGAAGATAAACTCTCGCCCTAAACTGTAGCGCCGCGATGCACTAGAGTGTTGCGAGACCAAATCGAGCGAAAACTGGCGCCACAAAATTACCTTGCTTTCCTCTAGAGCCTCACTATAAATGCTCCCCATTCAAGGGGGAGCATTTATCGTAGGTGAAAGCGCTTCAATTACCTGTGATAAAAGTGGTTGCGTTTGAAAATTCGCGAAGTTTCGTCTAGTTTTTCATAGTAGTTCGTGGGCAAGAGGAAAGAGGAACCAAAAGAAAACATCCAAATCAAGAGATGAAAAGACAGATGGAAAAAGTTTCCTTGTCAAAAAGAGCTATAGACAGGGACAACGAGCAGGAGACGTGGAGAGTTAAACCAAAACTTACCCACTTGCGAGTCGCCGAGCACAACTAATCTTATATAATGCATCTTGAAATCTTGAAACTTATTGTCGACTCTTTTTAGTTTGTCTGTTTGTGTGTTTAACAATTGGCGCTGCCCCAGTATCGACTAACTCTTCCTCTCTCGCTCTTGAGTTAAAATTGGGTGGAAAACTTCAAGTTTTTAAGTGTTATCAATCGACTACTACTTCTTCTTCTTCTTCTTCTTGTCCTCCTCACCCTCAAAATAGTCGAGGAGAAACTTGCGGCTCTTGTTTGGTTTCCTCCGCTCCGATCCAATTCTTCGCCAACCAGACACCGAGACTGTAAACTCCCACCGGCGGCTTGTGTGTTTCAGAGTTGACAACAAACGATGCGATCTATCTATTTGCGGCCGAATCCTAAGTGCAATTTTGTTCATTCGTTTTTTCTCTTCCTATCCCTTTGCGCTTGCAAGCCCAACCGGAAGTGGCGGCTGGCGAGCTTAACGCAAGCGATTGACTCGCTTGTTGGCTGATGTTTGCGTTCGGTCGCTCCTTTCGGTGGTTAGAACTAAACAACAACTACTACAACAACAGCCACACAACACGAGAGCAACTGAACTGGATGATAATCTCTCAGGATTTCCACTCGCTTTCTCTAGACTTTGCACGAGAGTTTTTTGGCGAAAAAACTCCAACTACCAAATATCAAGTTCCTCCCTTCCGCGTGAGGAACTCGCGCGCTTCTCTCTATGACTTACACTCTATAATGTTGTTTGTTGGAAATCGACCCACAAACACTTGCCAACTCCTTTGGATTTGATTCACTCACTCCACTAAGCTAGCTTGCCGACGAAGCGGCCACTTAAAACTGCACACGCCTACCAGGCAAGCGAGATGCGTTCGGGAGAGAGAGAGAGAGAGAGAGAAGGCTAATAGTGAGCGGGATAAACTGATTCTATTCCTAAAAGGCCCTAAAGGAGCTGATCACTTGGTGGTTTTGGTTGTGTAATCTTCTGCCTCCTCTTGCATAGTCGGCCGCCAAGTTCAATTATAATTTTCAACGCCGCTTTTCAATCCGTGCTACCCGTGATCTCAATGCGATGAGGTGGTGCTGGTAGCCGTGGTGATGCTAAAACTCTCTTGGATCTTGCTCACGTTTCTTGACTCTCATTTCCTCTACTCTGCTCTGCTTTACTTAGTATAATACTCGAACAGGAAGCTAATCTACAAACCGCTCGCAACACGCGCCTCCAAGAAAAGTTTCTCCCAGTCACTCTTCTACTGGACTGCAGTCTGGCAACTTGCTCCACTTCCGCCTCGGCATTGATTGGCGAGCAAAACTTGTGGCCGCACACAAGTGGTGGTTTTGGGCGCCGAGACGATGAGAGGTCCCCACCCGGTTGACATGCGCAGTAGTAACTCGAACTGAGTCGGATAGTCTGATACCGAGGAGCGTCGCCTGTCGTAATCTATTTGCCGAACTAGATAGATATTTAGCTCATTGGCAAACCAAACGAGCCAAATGAGACTCGCGATCCAATCCATTCTCGGCTCGATCAAAATCCTTCTAGGGCTCAACTTGGACTCAGCCGTCTCCTAAATCCAAAACAAAATCGATGACTATGGTGGGCGAGGTGTCAACGCTAGCTGGCGCACATATGCAAATTGTCGCTAGGTCAGTCGCTGGTCCGGCAAGCGAGCGAGTTAGCAGTCGAGTCGAACTGGACACTCTAGTGTCTAGTCGAGAGTTGGAGTTCTAGGGTGCTGGTCATTGGTCATGGCGTGAGCTTGTGTCTAGTTTGGCACGGTTTAGTCTAGTCTTGACAAGTACAACCCCTTTCGGGGACTGGCGGACCCCAAAAACTAATTGTCTCGCACGGTGCGCTGTCTTTTTGTCCGCCATTTGTATGAACCTAATACTATCCAACCACCAGGGTTACCTGGCCAAAATTTATGTGCACCCCTCTTCTAGGCTACCATTCAACCGAGAGGGTTGATTTCTTTCTCGCTTTCTATCTTTCTTTTCTACCCCTTGCCTCCTGTCCGCGGGAGTCGACTTGTCTCTATGACTACCAACCTGCTAAGGGATGACCAATAAGACACTGGCACCAAATTTGAGCCGCTGATAAACCTCGCAACTAATACAGCTAATTAGCTCACATTCTCAGCTATACTCTCACTCCCTATCGCCGTCCTGACTGTAGGTTGGAGGCCCACCACCACCACCACCAATCACATTGGATGCCGAGACTCCTCCACCAATGGTTTGGCCCAGGAAGGTGGAAAACACTCTAGCCCTCGCTCGCTCCACCTTAGTTATCATGTCCAGCAAGGTGGCACAGGAGTGACTTTGGTTGAAAATACCATCTCCATTCTTACGGCAATTCAATTCTCGTCCTTCATCGCTGATAATCTCCATAGATATTCTATTCAATTCCAAATATTGATATCTCTGCTCCTCGTGAGTTAGATAATTCACGTGAAAGCGTCTGTTGAGTTCAATGTTAGCCAACAACCACCTGCGAGTCTCAGGTCCTAACACTTTATTGTGTGGGGGTTTATCTGCACGAATCAATTTGTATAAACACGAATCTGGTGGCATTTGAATATTGTGTTCTCACTGTTATCAATGAGAAGAAGGAAAGAAAGAATAAAAGTTCCATATGAGTTCTAAAGAATCATACGAATTTCTAGTTCTGGTCACCCGAGAGACCAAAAGACTTCGCGAGAATCACTATGCGAGGTGGCAACCGACCGCTACAGTGCGCTACAAAAAAACTAACACACAATCATCTACAAGCTCTAACAACAACAACACGCTGACCGCAATGTAGGATGCAGAGTTGAAAACAAACCCTCTCATTTCCCAACTTCCTTCGAAGGACTTTCTCTATCAAATCAATCTATCCTCTATATTCATAACTTGTATTATAAATCACCTCAATATTTATCATGAGAACAGGTTACAAATTTGCAAATGAACTGTTCAAGTTAAATCTGAAGAACATCAAGCGACTGGAGGCTAAATTTAATCCATTTCATCCGAACGCTGCTGCAATTAGAGAATTTTATTTCGGAGTCTCGACTAAAAAGATATCGAAGACAAACGTTGAATGTATCCTTAAAGCCACAGTAGTTACCGATAAATCGGATCCTCTAGTCACAGTTCAGTTCCAAGACAATCATAAGCTAGTTATCAATTGCAAGTATCTGGAATCTCCTCATATACCTAAACTGATCAGACAATTCGAGATTGGCCACCAAGATGAAACAGACATATAAGCTATCAAGAACTCTTGATGATTTATATCAGGGATTGCCAGCCTTCACTGATGTATTCGACGAGGAAGGCTTCTATCTGGCCTTCATTGGTATCACACTACTTTCAATACTAGTCGCCTTTGTGGCTTCTCGATTCATTACAATCAAAGAGGTGGACATATAGACAACAGAACTCAAGTTGTCGTATTATTATTAAACATGATTCGATCTTGATTCGGAATGCAAATAGATTATTTATTCATACTGGCATACACAAGATCGGATCAACTGACCTCAGTTGGCCCTTTAGTTGATCTAACTTTTTCATAAATGTATCACTATATTGTTTTTCTTTAGGCTCCTCTGTCGCCTGAGATCCTCTGAAGTGTTCACATATGAGAGAAATACTTGCGATACCAAACATAGTATGATAGGGATCTACCCAGTTACCTGGCCGGTCGCTAAAACCGCCAAGCTCCTCATCTTGGCAAGCTAGTATGAAGTTTAAGAGTCGCTCGTGATCTATAAGATGCATCCGGTTTATCATCTTCATGGAGGAAAGACACCACCAGCTGTAGCAGAGATCAGGTAACTTTTCAGGCCGACCATTAAGTCCGCCTGAGGGTAGTTGTCGCTCCGAGAGCCACCAACCTAGTTGGTCAGCATCAATTTTATCCAAACAACCCGCGATGGCTAATGATCCGACACAACAATAAACATAAGCCGAATGAGACTCGCTGCCCGGCTTACTGCCGAATCCACCATCAATTTGGTTGTTACATGCCATCACATGTTCCACTGCCTTGTCTAGATTGATTGCATCCAATCGATCGAGGAGTTTCAATGCGGCTAGGGCGCAAAAAGAAAATCTTGTATCGATTTCACCCCATTTATCGCCGAAGAAGGATCCGTCGGCCTGCTGGAGGGATTTGATGTAGGCGACACAACGCTCTTTATCTATGTGATCTTGATTGCATTTGTCTAATATTATAAGGATTTGAATAGCACTCAAGGTGTGTAGGATATGAGAGTCATGATTAGGAGCCGCCGAGAAACCACCGTCTGATCGTTGGCACTTTGTAATGAACTCCACGGCTCTAGTTACATCCTCAGAGTTGTTGTCTAATGTCTTCATAAGGCAAAGGGCATTCAAGCCCCAATACATACCACTCATCTTAAGGTACTCTGCCATGATTTGCTCTGTTCCACCATCATCACTTGCATATTGTCTAAGGTATTTCTCATGTTTCTCCAACAATAAATCTCTTGGTCGATCGCTCTTGAGGACGACATCGCGATTACCGATCATCTTGACCTACAATAGTGAAGTCTTATTCAATGTGGACATGAAACGGTAATAATATTGGAAATAGTTGACTTGTTTTAGCATTTCGTTCAAATATGGAGTAATACTCGTTCGCTCGGACGAAAATGTAAACACAGAAGCCAATGCACAAAAAGACACCACATGGCGAACCAAGAAAACGTGACACAGATACAAGGACTTTCCTGTTCACCTGTAACCACTTAGAGATTCACCATAAAATCTTAGATCAATCCATTTATTTAGCCTTCGCCTCTCCGGCCTTCTTCTTCTCCGGTGAGTCGATAACGAGTGTGACTGGTCCGTCAAGTTGAAGATCAATCGTCATGTGACTTCCGAACTTGCCAGTCTGGACTTTGTCGGACGCATACTCCTTCTTCAACCTCTCAATAAATTCCTCGAAGAATGGCTTTGATTGATCAGCGCCCATGCTCATATGGAAGTCTGGTTTGGTTCCCTTGAAAGTATGACATAATGTAAACTGACTAATTATGAGCAATTCTAAACCTGCCTCCTTGACACTCTTCTGCCAGCGTTTTTCCGGATCGTCACTAAATAACTTCAAGGTCAACAGTTTTCTGATGACATAATCTGAATCGGTATGATCATCTTCGCGAGAGATACCCAAGAGTACAGCAATTCCGTTGTTGATAGCTCCAACAGTTTCACCCTCAGCAGCAACTGACCCCTGGTTTTCAAGGTTTCAAAATGTTTTCATCAGTGAATGGAAATTGTTAGATTATGTCATGCCGAGATTGTTTCTATCTGGAATTGTCCCTAAACTCCACTTACCTTGAATACACGCTGGACAACTGCCCTCATGATGATGATTGTTATCGCTAAGAGTCTTGGTTAATGTAAATGACATGAAATGAGAATGATATTGAGAGAACTAATGCGCCCCAAAATGGCAACACGCGAACTGCATGTGTCTATGCGCGAATCTACAGTTGTTTTAGAAAAGTTGAAGCCAGTTGGTTCACAAGGCTATCCGATGAGCTTTCCCGGAACTATCACATGGCCCCTAGAAGTTATCAATAAAAGATCAACAATTGTTAGGTATGAATAGCTCACTCTGAACAACTTATTAACTTTATTTATTTTGGCTCGGCTTTGGGAGTATCACACTAGTTGGAGGGTATATTGCAAACAAATTTCTCAGTGATTCAGCCAATCTCATCGGCGGTCTAATATCGAGGTCTTGAGTATCAAACTGCACAGGTTGTGAGCACTACCAACAAGATCAAGCCAATTGGGTCCGAGCTCAGCTTGAAAGTAACGATCTTCCTACATTGTGTCTAAAGAAGCTCAAGGGCCTCAATAAGGTCGAAATGATTGATGCTGCCTTCATGTAGTTTCATTAAAAAGAGTTCGCATCGACACTCACACACACACAAATTAGAGCACTTGTTGTCACTCTGATGGCGCTTGTCTCGCCGCGACCACATTCACTCGCAAAACCTCACGCACCTCCCCGCAAGGTTCTGTTAATTAGCTTGCCAACCGGAAGCGGTAAAACCATACAACTTGTAGCAGGCCCAGCCAAAGAGAGCAAGCATGAGGAAGCGGACGAGATTCTCGAATACCATTAGAGCGTACAATTTGCGGCGTGCAGCGGGCAAGTTGCTGATATCCTCTTTGAGTAAGCGGACGCGCGATCCATGGTATGCAAGCTTGAAGAAGGATTCCCAATTGATTTTAGCTATATCGAAGTCAAAGTCATCTCGGTCCTCGGGGTGCAATTCCTGAAAGGCGGCCTCCAAATTTTTGTTTGCACAAGAGTATTCGATTGTGGTGAATGGACGCATGATCTCGTAGGCGTGATGTAGTTTGGCCGTGAGCCGGACAAGAAGTCGCTTCTGGCCACAAAGTGTTAATAAGGTATCAATTATGTAGGCGAATAGAAGCTCAGAGAGTTTGGTGAAAGCAAATCCCAGCTTGTCGGCTCGCTTGTGCTTGGGTACCGAAATCGGTATTCTAATCATTTTGTAAGGTGGTGCCTCCAGACTTTCGACGCGAAATAACTCAAACATCCCGCCCCAAGTCACCGAATTCAGCGAGGAACTAGAGCAATTATATACAACTAACTCTTTTTGCGCCAAACGGGGCGTTCTCTCGGCCACTGCCAAGATAGAGTTGGCCACCATATCCACTGGAATCATATCGGCAACTCCCCAGTAGTTCCAGTCAATGTTGCGCAAGATCCCGATCGCGGCCAACATGCCCAAACCCATTGGCCCATTCACGTTGTCCACCCATCCGGGTTGAGGTTCACGATTTGAGGGCACCACGATGGATGGTCGTACAATCGCAATGGGAAGACGATTCTCATAGGACTTAACAAGGTTTTCCGCCATCGCCTTGGTTAGTATGTATGTATTCGGCCGGCTCTCCATGAAGTCTGGTCCCGCGTTGGCGCACATCTCTTCTGGTAATAAAGTGATCATCTGGGCCAATTGTTCGTGATTCCTCCTGAGTGGCTCGATTTTCTCCTCGATGTGGGATAGGTGTGAGTTTGAGAAGAAAGTGGACACGTGGACGAAGCTGACCAATCGCGGAAACTTGCAAGACAATTCGAGCAGACTTCGGGCGCCAAAGTAGTTGTCTTGTAAGTTTCGCTTGAGCGGTGCGTCAAATTGAACCGAAGCGGCCAAGTTTATCACGATCTCTACTTCGCGCTGCACCTCTTCTAGGTCAGCCGACGAGAAGCCTAAGTTCTCTTTGCTCATTTCACCATCGACTGCTCGCACCTTCGACCAATCGGGTTTGTTTCCAGCAACATCGCGCACCGAACAAAATGGCTCATCCGCGAGCAACCTGTTTAATCTCTGTTGCGGACTCAAACCTTTTTTAGATCTAATTAGCAGGTAGACAATCCGCACATTACTCAGAGAGGTTAGCAGCTTTACGAGACACACTTTACCGATGAAGCCGGTTGCCCCTGTGATTAGTATGCCCTTTCTTGCGTAAAATTTGGCCAGTTGGCTAGCTTGCTGCTTGAAATCGGGCTGATGAGATACTGCTTCTTTGCTTCGCTCACCCTGATTGCACACTTCCGCTTGAGGCTCATAACTCACAGTCATCTTGTGTGCTTCAATAATATATCTAGAGATTTCTGTAACTGTGAACTAGTTAAGGCCTCTTCTGTTTCAACTTGACAATGATCGCAACTCGATCGATGCACTTCCAGTTGTTAGTTTGTTTTCTAACGAGTGTGGTTCTGTTGGTTCGCTGTCCAGGTAGATGATTAAAAAGACTCAAGGCGCGAGTATCTAAATTCAGGACTCTCAGTTGAGTGGCTGGAATCCAAATGAGGCCAAGGAGCTAGCTTCCTCTGAATGCGCTTGCCGAAGCGAAAGAGCAACCCGCTCTAACCGCTTCCAGCGATTCAGCGCAACCCCGCGACTTCTACCTAAGTTGAAAGTTGTCAAGACAGCGAGCGGCGCCAGCAACCCCAACTCTCATTATAAATAGTGGCCCACAAAAAAGTTGCATTTTATATATCGTTTGCGACACCTCATGCAGAAAAAGCAGTCACTTCTGGGATACAATCGAGTTGCACGTGGCAATTTCAACAAGTGGGAGATCAAGATCGCAGAAAATCATCATGTCTCTTGTGCAAGACATCATGAGGTATGCCAATCAGAATATCTATCGATGCGCTTCACTTTTTTCGGCTCTACGCTCAAGCTCGCCCACCCAGCGACGAGTTTTCCTTCTTTTGCTCATCTTTCAAAATAATCTCCTCTACATCCAGCTTCACTTACCTACAGCCAATCCCAAAAACTTGGATTGGCTGTACTAAGCTCTGCTAGACGAGTCATTGGAAAATTCAGAAATGAATCCCGACTCTTCCATCACTTGTAGATTGCGTGGCGATAAGGACGTTTAGCGAGCTGCATGATAGAAGATTGCATGCCTGGTCATGGCATTTTATGACTAAGGAGCATGGATTACATCATGAGGAGGCGCCAGCATGAAATGGTAGTTTATTCGAATACTGATCACATGGCTGAAGGTTTCAAACAAGATGAACAACGAGTATATCACATAGCTATAAGGGGGTCTCGGTATCCCAACCGCTGTAACAGGTCTAGACCGAGCTTATCTTGGTCGCTTATCGACAACAGCGCACAGGCCATCTTTTTGCAAATGAACTCGACGATTTGGAATAGCTTGCGGCTGTCAACTAGACGTTCGACTAGCTTTTCTTAAATGCAAAACTCAACGTTTTTGCTGCACCTCGTCACTAGTAAGACGAACTCCGTTGGTCTTTCTAATCATTGATAGATCACTACATAAGATTGTCGGAATATGCAATTTCTGGTTCCTGGTTGCTCAGGATGCTATTTTGGGCTTGTTTCTTCTCTTTTTGCAAGGCTTTCTGCCGTTTGTTCTGTTCTTTCTTCATACTTTCGGCTATACGGCCAACTGTTGTTGTAGAAATACTAATATCTGGTTTAAGTTTCTTTACAATCTGGCGGAAGGACATATTTTGTCTCAGCAAGTTTTCAACCTCTTCACGGCACTTTTTTGGCTTTGGTCCCCCTTTTCTCTTTCGCGATATCTGTTTATGCTCTATGAATGTTTGCCAAATGGTCTTTAGACTTTTGATGGTTGGTTTCCTGTAAATGAGAGATCGCTCTCTGTCAACATGTAACAATTCACATGTGTACCTATGCAGTTTTGTAGTAATCTTGCTTTGACTATCCATACCTAGAACAGTTCTGGCTCGATCTAAACAAATTAGAATCCAAACCCGTTGATAGTCGGTGAAATTAGTCGTATCAGATTTGTTGCTCTTGCCCTCCGTTTGATCTTGCGGTGATGAAGAGGTTTGTTCTTCATCCATCTCGGCTGTTACGACTTCAGCCCCTTGGGATCCGTTGTCCTGTTGCGGATGTTGGATTTGTATTGCAACTTTGTTTTCGTGATTTTGCTTCGTGCCATCCGAGGGGGTCGACATTTTTTCTTCTATATTTCACTGAATATGTCCTAAACTGGATGATATAATAATTGTGTATATTGCAAAAATAAATATTGCGAACAATGCTATGATCTAATCAACGATCGTTGAATCATCAACGTCTTGGAAAATAACCCAGTTGCATGTATTCGATCTATTGCAAGACGAAAAACGCTGCCACTATACTTTGGTCCTCGTGTTTAAGTTGATTGACTTCCAATATGTATTGCTTAAGCTACGGTGATTGCCTCTGAGTTCTGGCTAGATTCCTATTATGACCAGAATACCCTAATAGATTTCGTATTTTTGTATCTAAATAAACATATACACTCAAACATGCTGTTGCGGTTCAAGTACAGTTATATTGTGCATAGTGTTCTGCAATGCCATCGAGCGAGAATACAAATTTCGCTCAATGCGTCCCATAACAGCAATAGTTTGTTTATGTTCTGACTACCTCAGATTAGACCCCTTAGATGGTTATGATATCAACCTCTTTGAGACATTGAACTCCAATAAACAGACAACATGGCACCTGTTCATTATAGAACTAAACAAACATACTATGGACAGCTAAGAAAGAAATTAAACTGACAATTCACCTGCTCGCCACAAAAGAAAGTCGTTGACCGCCACGAGCTTTTTCACGAGTTGATGAACTGCCAACCACAGAGTAACTTACATGACTTAACTTCGTCCAAATTTCATCTGTTAGTTTATTAAGTCACGAAGATAATTTTGGATAATCTTGTAGATACTTCATAAGCACCGCTAGATTGTCAGTTAGAGAAGAGTTTACTTTACTTCCCCAATCATGCGCTAGAATCAATTGTCTAGCCCTGGTTTTGGGTCGATTGTGATTGGTTGAGCACGTTGCTTTTCTTGCCAGTCGCAGTAGGTGACTTGATGTCCGACTTTCTCGGCCGTTTCGCTTCCCTCTTCTTCATCTCCTCGCTTATTCGACCAACTGTTGAGGCCGAAATGTTAATTTCAGGTTTCAGTTGCTTTGCGATTTGTCGGAAAGACAAGTTTTGTTTCAAGAGAGCCTCCACTTGTTCGCGGCATGGCTTTTGCTTGGCGCCTCCGTTTTTTGGTTTAGACACAACCTTATTCTCGATAAACGATTTCCATATATGCTTTAGGCTACTGAGACAGGGTCTCCGGTTAATTTGTGCTCGCTTACTCTCAACCTGTAACAGCCCACAGACGACACTGTGTAGGTGTTGGTCGATCTTACTGTCGCTATCTAAACCGCAAAGAGTTCTACCTCGATCCAGACAGATGAGAATCCAGACCCTCTGGTAGTCGGTGTAATTTGTAGTGTCACATTTCTGGCCTTTCTTCTTGGATTGTGAACTTTGATCTGCATCCTCATTTGCCGCCAGCTCGATTGTTTGCATCATTTGCTCATCTTGTGACTGAGACTGTGGAACCAGCTGGTCTCCTTTACTATTATCTCCCGCAGCAACTGCTTCTTCCCCTGACATTGCGAACAGTGCCTATATTTTTCTCGCTCCTTGATTATCACCTTTCGCCTGGTAGAGAATACGCGATTTGCATTATAGTCGTTGCATGGGATGTGGTTAAGTGACACCAACAGTTGGATGTCGGTTCTAAATGAATTATATTTTGAGGATGGTATAAGATTAATTTCAATGAAAGTTTTCCAAGTTGACACGGGCTACTTGGTAGTGAAGTGAAAATATAAACAACTATTTTTGACAGGCTATTCCGGCTCAAGCGCTCATGTCGCGCGTGAATAGCAGTGAGAGAGTAAACGCAACTCAACGGCCGCTCGTACTTTGTGTGCCAGAACCGCACTGTTGTTTGCCAACCCTCGATGTGCCCAACTTGGTTATGTATCACCTGTGGCTGGACCAAGTTCGTATTAGCGAGAAATTTCAAGTGCTCACGGATATCGAAGGCAAAAGATAACACAGTGTTACCTTTAAGTAGACTGGATTATAGAGATATCCCTATTGTAATTATTTATTCATCAAAGTATCTAGTGCTTCTTCTTGTTCGGAGATTTCCTTCCATTTTCTGGCTGGATGTTGTTGAAGATCTTCACGTGCCGCGTTAAGAGGCCAGCTAAGATTATCAAGTGACTAGCATGAAGTACAAGGCTGCTAAATGCTGTCGATGGATACTGATTCCATGCATATTCAATGCAACCTAGGATGAGTATTTTGAATGGTACGCTGAACTTTGTTGCCCATAAGATTAGGGGTAAGCTGTGATAGTACCAAACATAGAATTGATAATGCAGAGACCTACTGCAAGCCATTCCAATGAAATTAACAACGAAGAGTGTTACTATCGGATCATCCCTACGGGCAGTTATAGCAAATCGCTTTGGCAGTATTATGTTGAGCCATCTTGACCAGTAGACGATGAATAGTAACATCACATGAACGACTAGAAGTATCTTAAAAAAGTCTGGTGATGTGAAGGTCTTTTCGTCGAGAAATCTCCAATTTACAGTCCATTGGTGTAAAAATACGCGGCCAAAGTTGAAAGCTGAATTTATGTAGCCCATTGGGTCGGCATATAGATACGGAGCCGCTAACGTGATTTGTGTAACCAGAGCCACCATCGCATACTTGATTGATTTGTACAAGCCTAGATCCTCGTAGTAGACAAGTGCATAGGCTGGCGCATAGAGCAAGATGTTCATCTTAATTGAGATTGCAAAACTGAATAGAAAAGCCGAGAATGCGTGCCTCTTTGTGAGTAGGGCATAGAAGGATGCATAGGCAAATAGGACGGCTATGGGATCGTTGAATAGTCTTAGGACGTAGATTGAGTGAATCCTGTAAGAGGTGAGACACATAATAAGGAATATGTACGGTGGGACCTTCGTGACTCGTCTATGCGAATAGATCTTGTAGGTTAATATCAATTGTGCAATATAGATGCACATAAACAAGTATTGAGCAAATTGGATGTTTGTTCCTCCATCTGTCATCTCTTTAAGTAGGTAGAATACATAGGTGTGGCCGGCTGGATAGACTAATGGCCCACTTGGCCCCGCAATTTGGGTGTAGTTGAAGTTTGGTTCTGCATAATTGAATATTTGGCCCACTTGTCTCATGTAAGTTGACCAATCGATTTCAGTATACTTCACATGCTTGATTACTAAATAATTTATAACTGCTTCGATACAGATCAATAATTTGACCAAGTTCCAAGAGTTGAAGAATTGCTCTGCCAACTCGGGAGATCTTTTGACTAATTGCCTGAGTTTTGGCATCAATCTAAACTTAGGTGTCTGTGGTTTTTTAGTGCTTGAGCTCACAGAGCCACCACCGCCACCGCGTCTTTTAGACATGATTGCAATGATAAATAGGTTGTCAGGTTACTAGAAAATAAGTATAAAATTAAACCAATAAGATAATCTCAAATTTATCTATGGGAATATAAATAAATCCTTAGTGGTGGTAGTTTTTTCAATCAATTACATGCCAAACCAGTTGGCAGGATGGAATAAATGTATATGAAATTCAGTAGAGGTAATCATTCTTTTTCGTATAAATATAAGGAAAAACATTGTGTCCCCGCCATAAGCTCCATGAGTGGGATGCTAAAATTACCCGTTGTCGGCCCACAGAGGGGATAGGAAAACGTGTTTTGAGCGAGCATATCGGGCACGTCCACTCTCGAGCGCCAGATAGTATGTCACCTCTTTTTGTATGCGCCGCTTTGGGACCAATGATACCTCTATTTCGCTACACATTGCTAGCGAACTTGGAATGCAAAAAGTTGCATTATCCACTAGAGCCTCTAGGGTGCATATGGTCATTTCCTTATATATATATAGTTGATTTTCCCTAACAACTTATTATTGGATCGTGATTATAACAATCTATTATTGTATGAGCTTTGTGGCTGCTCAAGATCTTAGTGTTGTCATGGCCATTGTTATATAATTAACAAAGCAAAATGATTACCGCATCGTTCAAACATTTTGTCTAACCAGAGTGATTGCTCTATCCGGACAGATAAGGAGAACGACAAACAACAATCTCTCGTAACTTTGCAAGTGGAAGGAACTATTATCAAATACAGTGAAGATGTATTAGATCCAAGCATGATTTCAATAAGGTATGTGGAAACTTTGTTTCATGACATTATATGGTGATCGTAGCTATTGCAAGAAACTCATTGTAGATCTCAACAAGCAAGTTGTCTTCAATGCTCACAGTTGATTGAATTATGTGAGAGAGAGAGAGAGAGAGAATGGGAAAAAACTGTGATCTCTTTCCGAGAACAACTGCTGACTGATCGTCCAAAAGCGATAACTTATCACTGTTAGTGGCGGTCGGCTGACATCTCAAATGTAAACTATCCATCGTAATCAACTGTATTGACGCAACTACTATTTTCGTGGGCCGATGGAATGATGGACATCGAAACTCAATATGATATT
Organism: Aculops lycopersici; assembly: GCA_015350385.1. Taxonomy (NCBI): domain Eukaryota; kingdom Metazoa; phylum Arthropoda; class Arachnida; order Trombidiformes; family Eriophyidae; genus Aculops; species Aculops lycopersici. Next base: position 371,222 of record WNKI01000003.1, on the reverse strand, counting down.
CTATGAGATTGAAAGAAACATAGATTTTTTTGTTGGAATCAATCGAAAGTCAAAAGAGCATTGCATCAAAGCTGGAACTTCCGTAATATTGAACGAGCTGTCAACCGGCAAATATCTACATGAACCAGCCGATAAGTTTATCGGTATTTTGACTCATTGATAGTTTTCGTGAATATTGAAGGAATCTTAGCCAAAGATAATTTTTAGACTGAAACCAAAGATACTGTCCTGCTAACCGACAAACTCAATTCAAAATTTTAGTGAGACAAGCTAACAATTACGCAACTAACCGAACAACTTCGCGAAGCCATCATGAATTTACCGCTATCATCATCAACCACTCAATCTCAGGTAAGTAATGCACAATCTGTTCTTAGTATATCGAAGCTTATAGCGTCCAACATGAATTCAGCTGGAAACGTTTTGCTTGACTATCTAATGAGTTAGTGTCCGTCAGATGAAAGTTTGATTCACGTGTCAGGACTGATTCATTGCATCAACTGTCGTATAACACGGTAGTGTGGCAGTAATGATGTGCTTGCTTGTTTGCTGCCGATAATCAAAGTTTTCGTACACAGGTAGAGCCTAACACTGGCATGTAGGGTCGCTTTGATTCAAGTTGGACTTTATTGAATTCTTACATCGGGCACGTCGAATTTGGCACGCCATCAACGAGGCCAAGTTTTGCGAGGAAGTTCAACTAATTATTTGTAAATATTCCTCTATACTCAAACGTTAGCCAAGTTTTCTCGCCAAGCCAGGAGAAGACTACTATCGACTTGCACACCCTGTCTCGTGATTGCAGTTAGCGTTCAGTGACGGCTAATGATGCAGCGTAGGCTTGCCAATTTTCTTTGTTGTTGTTTTTGTATTTCATAATGGCAGTATAAAAAACATGGCAGCTTGCCTACGACTGTTGTTATGGTTAGCAAATTTTGAATCTTGTTCAAAATTGTGACAGCCGTTAACAAAATTATATTAATTGCAGTGATGGAGGAAGGGCATAGCTGATTTTTTTCCTAGTCTGTCTTCATCTCTTTTACCTCAACTGGCAAAGTGCACAATTCTTTCGCCACCAATTAACCACATTGTCAAGTGACTAGCGTAGGTTTAAATACTCTTGCTACACATTTGTCCGCCTGTTGATCTGTTTCTTTGCTTTGTAATGTATTGATGTTGTTAGTAGTTGCAATGGTAGTTAGAGGACTGAGTAAGTGAGCGAGTTAGTTAGTTGGACCATCAGAGACGATAGGGTAAATTAATTCATTATCACGAGACGGCCCCAATGAAGAGTACGACTCGAGGCTGATTTACTGGGAACAGTCTAGCCAACGGCTAGCCAACTAGCCTACCATTTAACGCATGCAAAGAGAAGTTATGATCCATGCTGATGCACTGAGGTAGTAGTTGGTAGAGCAAGTAGCTAGAAATTAGAAACTAGGATTAAAAACAGAATCTGCAGACCATTGAGAGGGGTAAACACGACATGATTTTCTCGTCAAGAGAACAGCATTATAATCACATCACCACTAAAGAGCCTCAAATATCCGCAACAAACCGCCTCCACTCTATCTCCTCTAGCTACCAAACCTCGAGCTTAGATGTGAGAAACTAGGGGGGGGGTACATTTTGTTTAGCGAGTCACCCGTCGAGTTAACTAGTTAATGCGTGTGAGTGTGTAGACACTTGTTAAAAGGAAAGGTGATTTTGGTTGCAATGTTAAAACGATTTTGTTTATGAAGAATCCATTAGTCGTCATCGGCGAGCAAAATTACAATTTTCACGCAAAAACACCAACCCCCCCCCTGTCTTTGACTAGCACTTGATAGAAGGAAAACTAGTAGCAGTGGCACTAATAGTGCTGCTCTCGCCCACGAAAACAATAAGAGTAGGTTTTAGATTAGAGCAGATGAATGACCCTAATATGAATGAGTGTTAACAACACCAACACCAACACAGGTATCCACAACGACACACGGCCAGCGGTGATAACGGAATCTGTCGACAATTTCCTGGATCAGATCGCCTATCAGCTGAACACAATTACTCGATGATTTCCTAACCCGCCACTTCCGCTTTTCACATTGAATGAGTGAGTGAGTGTTGAGTTTACTTTACCTTGGAGTTCCTTTTTCTCTCGCTCATCTAAATTTCGCTCTCCCAAGCTCCTTGTGAGCGAGCGTTTTCCTAAGTTAGCTGGCCAAATTTTGAATGGACACTTGGTTTTTATTCCATTACCTTCACCACACTCACTTCAGTGGATAACTTAAATCACTTGCCCACTTAACTTTGATTTAATCCAAGTAAATGGAACGATAAACCGAGCAAATTTCTCATCGTTAAGTGCGCTATTATTTAGACACATCTTTTTCCAGATCGGCTACTAAATTTCACCTTTACCACTACCGCCGCCGCTAGTGCCATTTGCGCTGACAATACGACTTGCCACTTTGTGAATAACCATAACTAAAACAGCGATTAGAACGTTTCAACGTTGTACTCTAGTCCAAAGCCCAGCACGCGGACAGGTGAATTACCACTCTCGAGTCTTATGCCACTTGTTGTCTTTGTGTCTTTCTCCAATGCTTCTCTTTAGAGTTCGATCAAGAGAGACGGAGAAAAAAGCTGAATCACACAAAGAGAACCTCGTTGTCGGCTCGGTGTTGTCCCAGAGTCAATGATTTCATTTTTGCCCAGCCGCGTTCTAAACTACGACAACTTTTTCACTTTTCGCCAAGCTAGTCGCGAGCGAGCGACAGGTGAGCTCAGCGCGCTACCATAATTGCGTGGCACAACGAGAATATGCTGCGCGCTTCCATGTGGAACCATCCAGTGGTTTTTCGCTCTCTATCTTTAGAAAGTCCTCGCCTTTTGATAGTACCACCACTACTACTATTGTTGTTTTTGTTGTAGTTGTTGTCGTTCGAATGGAAGCGATTGCAACACTCACAAGACAATAACGCTAGCTTACCTTTGGAAGCAATGAGAATGATGATGATGATGATTTAACTTGACGTGGGATCTTATTGGGCATACGAGAGCTTTGGGCGCAATCAGATTATTACCATAAATTAATAAACTCGATCGAAACTCACTTACAGTTTTTCCGACAGTCTAAACACAATTGAACACAGAAGACATATTGGGCAGGAAACAAACGTTGAGTTGTGACAGTATACTAACCCCAAGACAAACTATTCAATTCAATTCAATCACTAAAACACAGACACGACAAGACGAGTCAACAAGTCGGCCCACTTCCGGCTCTCAACTTCTCGAAAAGTCTCGACCTTTAGTATCATTTGTTCAAAACACAACAACATCAGGACCAGTAGCTAGCCAAGCAAATCAAGCAAGTTCTGAAGAATCAAGTCCAAGTTATAGGAGGCGACTAGTGGCGGGCAGCCAAACAAGTGGTCAAGCTAGCAATCCGCTCGGTAGTAATGAGCCAACTTCGAGTGGTACAGTAAAAATAGGCGAATCTCAACAGCAGCAACATAATCGGAGCGATCAATTTGGAAACTCAAGTCAAGGGCTAGGCCAAGAGCATCAGCATTTAATTACAAGAACGAGTGGTTGCTGTGGATTGGTGAACATGTCGAAAACAACTCGCCTTATTACGGCCTACTTCTTGGCCGAACTCGTTGGCACCTTCCTCTTGGTTGTAAGTAAACAAGAATAATCCTTTAGTGATAGTGGCAGTTTTCTTCATCTCAAACTCAATCTTGTGGACCGGGAAAAAGAAAACAAGAAGGCGAAGCTTCCATTTCTAAGGCTTCGCTCAGCAAACATACGGAATCGCATCTTTGCCTCTCCCTCTCTCCCTCTCCCTCTCCCTTGACCCACAACCATACTAACCCTTGCATCTATTCATCATACACCAACCATCAACCACAAACCAAAATAAAACGGAAATGAACTGGAAATGAACAAAACCAACAATTCGAAACGCAGGCCATAGGTGATGGCGCAATCTCGGCCTACGTGCTGACCAAGCAGAAGGTTGACTTGCTTGGCACATGCCTGAGCTTTGGTGTTGGCGCCATGATTGGGACTTTTGCAAGGTAAGTATTTTCTATTTTCACTTGACTTGATTTGTCCTCTATCTGTTTGTCTGAACCTATGGTAGTTGTAGTGGTCTTTGTAGTGACGGCCTCTCAATGAGAAATTTACATATAACCACCGTCACCAATGAAAACTAGCTTGTCGAGAACTCTGCCAACCGCAACGAGTGCAAAATATCAAGACAGCTACCTGCTTGACTCGCTTGACTAACTAGCGTCCACCTACTAACTTTACTTGTTGTTGTCATTCTTCCTCCCCCACTCAACTTGAAACAAATATTAAAAACCAGTGCAAAGATTTCCGGCGCCCATCTGAACCCAGCCGCTTCACTGGCTCTCGCTCTGGATGGCAAGCTTAAATGGAAGCTAGTTCCTATCTACCTGCTTGCACAATATTTGGGCGGATTCCTGGCAGCCGTAATGCTAATGGTCAACAACTGGGAGGCGATCAATGCACTTGATGGCGGACAGCGCAGCGCTTTTGGCTCGGCCAACTCTACCGGAAACATTTTTGCCACCTACCCGGGCGCCTGGGTCTCCCCTTGGGCTGCGCTGCTTGACCAGATCATTGGCACTGCAATTCTATTGTTCTCCTTATCGGCCCTAGGCGATAAGCGCAACTCCGGCCTCGAGGAGCGCCACCAGCCTCTGGTTATAGCTCTAATTATTGGACTCGTTTGCCTCGCCTTCAGTCCAAATTGCGGTGCTATCTTTAATCCAGCTCGAGACCTAGCGCCACGTGTGGTCACCTATGTCTTTGGTTACCCCTCGGTGTTTGAGCCAGTTCGAGGATTCTACTGGCTACTGGCCGGAGTTTTGGGTCCGCATATCGGTGCAATAATCGGCTTGTTTGCCTACAAAATTCTAATTGGAAGCCAATTGGAGTTGAAGTCACAGTTGGCAGGCGAGGAGAGTTGCGATTTTAACGCTTGCACAAATACAAATCACCACATCAACAACAATTGTCACTGTCACTTGGAAAAGTTTCAATCACGAAAAATGGCGTCCGGCGGCGCTGGTAACTACGCACTACGCGCCGAGACCAACCTGGAGGGCGGCACTAATTACGGAGCTGCAGTGTTGCGTCATTAGCGACTCGCACGACAACCATGAGGACGTCGACAACTTGGCCTTGTTGAGTTTAAAATGAGCTAAAATGAACATGAAAACAGTAACAATATCAACAACAAACACCACCACTACCACTAGCAGCCAATGGGAATCTGAGAAATTAAGCCAAACTTTACTACGATACTGCGCTCGTCCAGTCTAAAGATTAACAACCAGCAGACACAAACTGGACAACGCCGAGGATTGACAATCTAAGCTAGCGACAAGCTAGCTTAGACGAGAAGGAAGAGGCAGCACCTTTTTGTATTAATAATATACACTCGCATACGACAACACGAGAAATCACTCTAGACTTTTTACTTTATGGAAAGTAAAAAGGGAGCAGAGAAGAACGAAACATAACTCATCTGAGTCGAATTATATCGAGCAAATATGTACACAACATTGACCTTTTGGAAGGAGTCGCTAGGTGGCCAGTGGAATCTAGCTAGCGTCCGTTTGACTGATCTGAACTCGTGGCGAATGTTGTGCAGACTGCAAGCAAGTGTCTGGCCAAACGAACAACGCGAACCCTTTCCGGTGTTGTCTCCTGAGAACCAAATACCAACTACTAATCTAAAACTCGCTAACTACCATTAGGTCACTGGCGAACGCTTCGAGTGGACGACAGATTGAAATAAACACTTTTGCCCTTCCGATCGGCTCGCTTTTCATCGAGATTTTAGTCTCTACTGTAACTAGCAGGATAGTGTGTGCGGAAACTACGAGAGAGTCGACGAGGACGACGTCTATCACTTTTGCTCTCTTGTTTCACTTCCGCCCCATTGAATCCGCCTCCAGTCCAACTCCTCGCGCCACTACTCTAGTCCCTTCCCCTCCTCCGGGGACTGCTTGGGACTAGTGTCTTTGCTCGCGTTAATGTTACCCTTCCGCTTTTGCTTTGAGTTTGCTTCCTCAAAATAGCAATCCGTTAATTTGGTGCACTAGTCAACCTTCCAGATCCCCTCTTCCTGTGGCTAAATTTGGTAAGCTGTAAGAATTCAATATATGCACAGGAGAAGTGGCCAGCGCTGTTGGGTGTTTCTATTTTGGTCCACTATCATCATCACGTTGCTAGCTAGTTATTATTGGTCCATTAATCGAGTAGTCGATTAAGTGACACACTCACTCACTCAACTAGACTCGACTCGACTTGATTCGACTCGACTCGTTCATCGAGGCAACGTAAGGGAATCCAACGCACGAATGTTACGTTTCGCTACCCGGACTTTTATTCCACTTGATTTGCCGTCTAGCGGTCGAGCGGGGAAGAAATTGGACTCCCAAATGAAATTGAGTCACCTAGTTTGTGCTTGATCCAAGAGAGTAGATGTAAGCGAAGAGAGACTCGCCGACAAAAATCAACACTCCAAATCTCGCCTCTGTCTTGGAGTCGACCGGACGGTTGACCATCGTCAAGCGGGAGACACTAATTTTGCTGTCGTGTAACTAAATCCTTCACTTGCTTTGTGTCTCCCATGTCTCTAGCGCAACAAACACCGACGACGATGACAGGCGTGATTTGCTTAGTGCCCGGTGGCAGCCCTCTAGTTACTTTCACCTAACAACTGCAACAGACAATAGAGAGACTATAGAGAGCGAAACAGAGACATGAAATGAGAGACTTCAGGGGGGACCCCACTGTTAAGTGGCTGACCTCAAATGTCGGCTGGCGCCTGCATAATGAGGAGCCCGAGCTGGCAGTCGGCGGTTTTGGTGGGCGCGCAAATTGCGTGGGTGTCGATGTATTAGCAGCAGGCGTGTAGTTTCTGGCCTCCCGAAGAGAGGAGCCTCCAAAGCGGAAGCAATAGAGACAGTGGAGGTGGAAGTGATTGTGTCCGCCAAGCGACCACACAACGACGTAGCGGGGAGCAGGCAGCAACAATTGAGTTTTGCTCAACTCGCCTGGCGTGTGATTGATCGATTGATCAATCTAAAACTACCACCACTAGCCACCAGATACTTTTGGCCAAAAGTCGCGCGCAGTCTCAAGGGGCCGAGCGACTTTTGCTTTGGTGGGCCCATCTATTGGTTTAGCAAGAGCAGCGATCGTGAGAGGACAACGACGACGAGTGGCGCCGAGATTTGATTAGCTGACCACTGGAGTTTCAGGAAGGTACTTGCATGCTACCTGGCCGCCAGTGTTCCTCTCGAGCCGCAACCCTCCCTCGCGATTCGCCACTCGCCACTCGCCACCAACCTGCTCGTCCTCGCGACCAGTTGGTTGTCGGTGGGTCCCGGGGGACCTAGCGCCTGGTTGCTGTGTGCGAATTACGTAATTGTGAGGTTAATTCCAAAACCACTACACTAGAGGCAAATTGGACGACTCGTAGTCGCTGAATTTGCGTCACTCATTTGAGTCACCCGCTAAGGCCCACGACGCCAACAAGAACAACAGCGACGACGACGACGACTACGACGACGACTACTAGGAAATGAGTAGATGAGATGGAAGGTAGCAGCTAAGAGCCAAATGGAGCAGCAGGTGCAGCGCTGGCCAGAGTCCAGATCGGAGCTTATGATGATTTCCTCGCGCATCTCCTTTTCTCGCTTCATCTTCGACTGGCGCCAATAATTCCTCCGTTCGCCGCCCCAACCCCAACACCGACCTCGGCCACAGCACATTGAATTAACTCGCCTGTCGGATCCCATTGGCTTGCAAATAGAAATCTCGAGCCAAAGGGCAAATGGCAAATCCTCGCCGCACCAGCTCAGAGTGGGCTTTTTTCAATCTCGAGCAGGTAAAAGTCGTCGCCGCCGGCCACTAATGAGATTTTTCTGCGAGCCAGGCCTCAATGAGAGTGTAGTGGAGTTATTCTAGCTGGACACAGCTGCAACCACGACGAAAATTAACTCGCCTCATTGTCCGTCTTATTGTCTCCTTCCGGTGGCGCCGGCGCTGCCTGCCTTGCAGCCACTGAAATGGCCGAAAGGTGCAGAAGCCTTGGCCAAGATTAGGGACTGAGCTCTAAGCGGGAGAAAATCCATTTCGGCCCCAGAGGACCACGGGCGAAAGTGGGCGCGTGGCACGGGCCCCTGCACCGGACGCCTGCTCCGGAGCAAGTCGCGTGGGCGGTCAGCAAAGGCGACCACCAGGATGCCAGTCAAGTGGCAGCTCCTTTCTGGAACTCGCCCGCCAAACAACTAGCGCAGCTAAATGGGCGCCGCCATTGTTGAGCAGTTGGTAAGTCGGAAAGCTAGTTAGCCAAGCGGCCGGCGGAGCGTGAAGCCGGCCGGCTAGTTAGTGACGCACGAGAGTGCCACTGATGATGTCAAGCCAACAGCTAGTCGCTGGTTGCTCAGTTGTTTAGTAGCTCAGTGGATTAGCCGCCGCTTACTTAAGCTCCGGCGTTAGCATTTCTAGGCCAAGAAAACTTTAACCGTTAGTTTCTTGCGGCGGCAGGTAAGACGAGCAAAAGAGCAGCCGACGCCCTCGTGTCCGACCATCCATTCTTCAAGCACCACCTGTGCAATTAACCCGACCGATTGGAACGCCAGCTCTTATCTCTTCTTATTTGAGCAAGAAAATTAGAACCCCCCGCTCTCATCATCTATCGCATCCATGACATCTATTGCGGCTATGAGAATCCCATCGACGTAAACACAACTAAGATTCGGCAGAGACCGTGAAACTCTCTCTCACTCTCTTTCTTGGCTGGATCATATTTCATCACTCACTCCTCCCGCTTACCTGGTAACTCCTCCAACTCAAGCGCCGCGAGTTACCCGAGGCCTCGGGCTACGAATCGCCCTAGAAGGCGGAATTTTCACCCTCCTCCGCTTGCGGCACATTGATATTCACGGAGCACATCTGTCTCAAAGTTTTTCTTATAAATTTGACATTTCGCTTTGCCTTGAAGGTTACTTCAACTCTTCTTTTCTCTCCCTCCTTCCACCAAACCTCCTCTGCGACAAAAGGTCAACGGGCAAGGGAAATGTACCGTTCAAAGTGATTGTGTATTCTAAATAACTGCCCTTTATTGTTGTATTGCCTAGCTCATGTGCCGTATGCGACAAGAGCTAGGATAAGAACATCAAGATCAAAGAAAAGAACATCAACTACAACAATACAACAACCGTTGCGACAACAACAACACGCCCGACTCGACCGACCTTGAATTTGGCGCCACTCTTTGGGAGCCGCTCAGAGGCACGCAAATTGGAGCAAGTGGCCGCAGGTAGATGCAAAGTCGAGGCTGAGACGTGGTATCCGCGAAACTCATTTTCATGTACGGTGCAGCAACACCACCACCACAACCACTAGTTGGCTGGTGGTGGCTAAATTTAGAACGTTAACTTTACAAACTAACTTACTTGCTTACCTGTGCGGCTAACGGCCGGTGAGAGAGCGAAAGTATGTCCACACAAAGGAAGTTGTGCTATCGACTTCCACTAATTTGCTTGTCTCCTGATCTCGTGTTAGCGTCCGATTCAGAAATGTTTTCAGAATCCTCGGAGTTTGGAATGAAGGAAGGATATCGGCGAGGGGTTCGAAAAATTTCACGAAAAAAAAAATAAAAATCTATCTCTTCTCTCTATCCCTCAAAATTTTTGCGACTCAGGCAAAGAGTCGCTCAACCAAGAGTGACGACAAGCCAATTAAGCCGATTGTCCCGCGTGACACTCCGGTGGTAGAGGTGGCTTTTTTGTCGTCGTCGTCGTCGTCGTCGTTTTTGTCGCCGTTTTGGTTGCTACTAAGGTCAACTCTAACCGCGTAGGATGCTTTAGTTATTTCATCTCAGATTCTCTCTCACTCTCACTACCACTACGCTTTTCTCCAACTTCAGGTACAAGTTCCATTCAAGCCTCTCGAAAGAACCAAACAACGGAGTCAAACTTTCCAATGCTTTAGCACTCCAGTTTGGTTGTCGTCAATGGCTGCGGCGACTACCCATTCACTTGTCAGCCAAGCGGCAGCACTAATGGCCTAGCTTGCGGTAGATGACTTGTGGTGCCAGGAGTGGACTGTGGCGTTGTTAGTTTGCTCGCCGCCCTGCATTCGGGGGAAGCGAGAGGCAATAAAATAAATTGGATCAGAGAGAAAGGCACTCGTGGCGGTTTCGGTGTTGGCCGCAAATTCAAGCGGTCAGGTAGAGTTTGGAGGGAACGTGTTTAGTTGTAAGCCACACATAAAAGGACAGCCAAAGATCGCGTAGCCAGCAGCGAGTTAGTTACCTAGTTGCATGGAGAAGTGGAAGAAGTAAGAGGAGCTTAATGCTCAAGATAACTACACAAAGTTGGAAGTTCCGCTCTCTTTTTCCCTTTTCCCTTTTCCCTTTTTCTTTTTTCTTTTTCCTCTCTCCTCTCACCTCTTCCTCCCTTCAAGTGGAAGAAAGTTTCTAAAAATAACTTGAAAAACTCCAAGACTTCGGAGGTAGCTTCTCGGCAATCAATGGCAGTGGCGGCCACTTTATTTACCACCACTACCTCGCAACTCCTCGGCTATAACAAGTTCGAGACCGTTGCTCGAGCTTGCGGTTGTCAATGGTTTAGGTTGGCGAAACTTGGTTTAGTAGTGATGGTGGTGGTAGTAGTAGCTTCCTCTCACACTTTGCTTCCGAATTGTCCCCTAAAACCAACCCCGCAATTAGCGAGCGAGCCAGTCGGGACCGGAAGTGAGGCGCGCGCGGGTGCGTCCTCTACGTGCCGTCCAGCGGGACGATTTAGCATTCGCGTGGGAGTAGCCAACTTTATCTGAAGCTAGTCGTCGTGGCTGATGTCGCTCCCACTAGATTGCAAGGCTGAATTTAAAGTAGAAAGACAATGTGTTGGAGCTGTCAGCGTTTCGTCCTTCATTCACGTGCTTCATTTGTGGCGCGTTCGTTTTACTCCAACTCCAACTCCGGCTCCAACTTCACATATAACTCAGACTCAAGTTTTAATTTAAAATTTAACTTCATCTCTCCAACTTTAGCTGGCCCACGAGAGAAAGTGAAAAGCGGGCGAGCGAGTTAGTGGGTGAGCGGAAAGGCCAATCTAATTACCTGCGCAGCGAGTGGAGTTGAGGCCAGTGAGAGGAAGAGAGAGGGAGAAGCGCGCTCCTCAACCACCTGCTTGTGTGTCAGCGTGTGAATGTGCCAACGAGTGAATGGGATTTTCACCTCTGACTTTCGGCCTCAGCTCGCCTTACCTTTTTATCAACTGGTCATCAACTGCAAGTTGCTCACTTGAGTTGATGGCCAATGAGTTGATGCACCGATGATTGATAAATAATATATTCGTATACGTCGCTCGATGGCCCGACCATTGAGAAAGAGGTGGTTTGTGTGGTTTGCGCATCCTTTCGGCTCGTGTCTTTGTCTCACCTCTCGACCATCGTTTGCTTGTAGTTGTGGGAGTTCCTCGGTTTGCTGACGGTAAGTGATTGTCTTTGAAGCTGCGCACTTTGCCTGAAAGAGGGGGAACACTGGAGACTCAGAAATATAAGTGAAATTGATAGGAAACAAACCGACACCGAGGAGAAGAAGTGGAACTCAAATCAACAATGAATCTGACATTTACCTGCTGGTTTGTCCGACAGGTAAACTCGTGGACTACCGGCGAGGAGTCAAAACAAACAAACAAACGGATCGGGAGGAGAGAGAGAAAGTGAGAGAGGAAACGAGGCAAAGGTGATAATAAAGGTGATAATAAGTGAGACGGTAGTGGTAATAGTAATAATGATGATGATGATGATGATGATACTTTCGCTTCGCCTCTTATTTGTTTTGCAGCATTTGTGTTTGTGTATTTGTTTTAATCTCAAACAATTTTCCTCGCATCTCTTTCATGTTGGCTTCCTCTTATCTTTCGGAGTATCCAAGTGGCAAAGTATCGAGGAAGCGGCCGACATTAACCTGAAAGTAGCGGAACCTAAGTCCTGCTGGCATCTCGTCGCTTTCCTACACATTTAATGTCACCCTTTAGTTAGAATAGAGAGACTCTCTCTCTCTCTCTCTCCTCTTTTGCACCGTCCACCTGGAGGCCGTGGCCGTGAAACTGGCCACAGGGATTTAGTGCGCCGAAAAGGTGTCGAAGCGTCGAGGTATTTGACGTTGCATTTGGGTTTGGTTCTGATATTATCCCTGCTCCATAGAGAGATGATTTGGGAGCCAGAGTGGCTAGCGTTTTCGATTGCAGAGAATCAAATAAAATATATTGCTAATTTTTCTTTGTGCAATTCATTTCAGCCAACCGAGGAGATCAAGATTAATGCAAATCTGAGGAGGAAATCAAACAATCGATTGGTTTTCTATCTCTCTGCTCATCTTAATTTGTCATCATATCAGTTTATCGTTCACTGATTTGAAGCGAGATTTTGCATGCATTGAAACAATTGATATCCCCTCTCTCAACTCTGACACAGAGACTTTGTCCACTGACCGGAAACTCGACTTCTGTCCACCAATCAACTGAACCATACAACACCAACCAGGTATATTTGCGTGAGCCGCCGCCAGTGGCGCTTTTGGCCACTCGGAGGATTCAGTGCTTTCGATGCAAGTTCGGCAGTCGGGCACTTCGGTTGGTTTGCTCCGGCACACTTTTGGTACATGGAGTCTTTGAAGTTTTTGCTAGGCAAGGTATTGAAAGAGTGGCGATGACCGTGAGAGCGCATGCGCGGCCTTCTGGACGCCGTGACGGCGGCGGCGGTGGCGCCAACGAAACTAGCCAACTTTTGCCCACGAACTGCTCACTTGATAACTGGCCACTGCGCAAAGTGGTCTAATTTCGTCAACCAACTGCAAGTTTTTTGCTCTCTCTCTCTCGCTCTATCTTTCTGTAGCTTCAAGGTGCAAGCTAAAAATTAATCAACAAACAATTCAAAGTCAAAGGACAAAAAGAGAAACATAACATCATAATTGTCACCATGTCGTCGGGACCAAGCGGAAGTTCGTCGGCTACCAGCTCGGCGCGTAGCTCCACTGGCGGCTCGACAGTGTCGCTACCATTCAATTCAACGTGCACGTCTCAATTGTATCAAAATAATCACAATCATGACCATCACAATCATCATCAGCATAGTTACAACAACAATAACAATAATAGCAACGGCAGGCAGGCAAAGCAGCAGCTCTACCTGGCCAAGGGAAAGAAGTTTATACAATCAATTCCAATTCCATTGTTAGCCACAACACTACTGACCATATTGATTTTGTGTCTCCTACTGAGCGAATGCAAATCACTGAATGTGATGACCCAAGCAAGTGCAATGAAATACAAGCAGGGCGAGAAGGCGAGCAGATTCGAGCAGCTAAGAGAGCAGCGCGACAACGAGGAGGCCATTGTGGCCATGTTGCGCTCGGCGTCCCAGGATCAACAGGCGGCGGCCAGCGGGAGCGATGGTGGCGGCGGCGGCAGCAGCAGCGACCTCGACGACGTACCTTCTCCTCATGCTGCTACTGCCTCTGGTCTTGGCGAATCGGATGGCGCCCAACAAGCAGCCGCCCTGCTAAGCTCGCCCAACTCACCTGAAACAATGGAAACTCCCAGCGAGCAAAGTGAGCAAGTTGAAACTCAGACCAGACTCCAACCAGATCACAAGAAGCACGAGCTTCCGGTTCATCCTCGCCAACAGCTGGCAAGTTTGAGGCGCAACTTCATTGCAAGCCAACTAATGCGCCACCATCACCAGCAACCAGCGGCGCCGCATCAGACGAAGAGACACTCGCAGCCGCCAAGCGGAAGTGGCGACTCGCTGGACGGCGGCGAAGGCCAGTTGGCGGCACTGCAAGAGCAAACAGGTGGTTTGGAGTCGCTCGGCGCTATGCTCATGAGTGGTGGCGGAGTTCCAATCAACACGCCCCTCGAGTCGCAACAGACGCCGCGGGACAACTCCAACCAAGCGGAACTGGCGGCGGTCGATAGCGATACCACTGCCTACCTGGACGGCGGGCCGCCGCGAACCGCCTTCTTGCGCTCGGGTTCGCTGGTCCCGCTAGACATGGATCTAAATGGTGGAAGCCAGCTGGCGGTCGCAGGTGACTCTGTATCCGAGCAACAGCAGCCGCAACAACAACAACCACAACCACAGAAACATCATAGTAACATATACCAACATCATAGTAGCAGTAACAGCAACAACTACCTCAACAATCGGCACCAAGTGAACCATCAGCAGCAACAGCACCCATACAACAGAATGACCATCGATCAAGAGAACCAGCGGCAGATCGAGTTTCAGCAGCAGCAGCAGCAGTTTCAATCGCACCCACCACTCAACAATCACGATCGCCCATTTGATGTGGTCCAAATTCGTAAGTATTGCTCGCCAAGTTTTGTCGTGTTCTTGAGAGGAGAGTTTTGAGAGGAGAGTGAGGGAGTAAATTTAATGAAGTGAATTTATACGTGAATTTACCTGTGGTTTCTTGCTTTGGCTTCACCGAACCACCGACCGACCGACCGACCGACGGATCGATCGATCTATCGATTGTTTGTTTTTTCAGAAGCCTCGTCTTGTGCCGCTCAGTGGCTCATTTCGGTCCATATTCTTTCACCTACTATGCCATAGAAATAACCAACGCGTCCCATAGATCACGCCCCTCGGCGCCTCGAGCAAACGATCATCATGATCATCAGCATCGGCACCAAGTTGGCCCGAATTTTAGGTAGATGGCCAAAAATAGAAAGAGCAGCGAGCATGAGTCAACTGGTGGTTGCAATTGTGCGCGCCGCGCGATAGGAAGTCTCGAAACTTAGGAGGCCAATCAGTCGGTTGTAGCCCGAGGAGACGCGAGAGGGAGAGGGAGAAATTGCTGTTGTTTTTATTACAGCTTCGTTTTGTTTTCACAACCACCGGCGAAAAGTTGGAAGATTCATATATTTGAATTTCGAGAATGTTAGCAATGAAAATGAGCAACCAACTACACGTCGGGCAACAACGATGAGTTGCGATCAGATAAGCGGAGGCCTCGTACTTTCCCTCAATTTCTCTCTCTCTCTCTCTCTCTCTCTCTCTNTCTCTCTCTCTCTCTCTCTCTCTCTCTCTCTCTC
>WNKI01000003.1:325573-356056 GCA_015350385.1 Aculops lycopersici | reverse complement strand
TACGTACGTACGTACGTACGTACGTACGTTACGTACGTACGTACGTACTACGTACGTACGTACGTACTCGTACTCGTACGTACTCTCTCTCTCTCTCTCTCTCTCTCTCTCTCTCTCTCTCTCTCTCTCTCTCTCTCTCTCTCTCTCTCTCTCTCTCTCTCTCTCTCTCTCTCTCTCTCTCTCTCTCTCTCTCTCTCTCTGATGGCCGCTCAAAATTAAAAGTGCTCCAATTTTTGAGTTGGCGCCAGATGCTCACTTAACATCCCTCGTTTGTGTATATCTATAGCTGCCGTGACATATATACAAATATATATATAAGCGGGCGACATTGACAAACGATAGCTTTTTTACATCAGATCAGCTAAACTCGAGTGGCCGTTCGATTGCGAAACTTTGAAACGAAACTTCAGGGTCAACTGGCTCTCTTGGCAACTGGGGCCAACTTGTTGATTCAGTTAAGTCTACACTCTGGCCATGTGAGCAAATCGTGCGCTTCACAGCAAATCGATGAGCAGTTTGTCGAATCTGTCAGATTTGATGAGCGGCTTTTACCGTTATCCTGTTGCTTATGATGATGATTATTATTATTATTATTGTGATTACGATGATCACCCCACTAGTTTATATAACCAAACAACCGACAATTGATTCGATCGTTTAGTTCATGTCAAATTTTGACGAGTTTAGAGAGAGAGAGAGAGAGCAAAATCAGTTGGTTGCGTAAAATCAGATTTACTTCTCTCGGATTCCCCCAAAAGTTTAGCAAAAAGCATCCTAGATTCCCCCGTTGTGCGTCAACTTTCGGTTTGACGAAAACTTATATTAATCTTGTTGCGATATCAATCTTGATTAGACACAGGGGCCATAAAATTAGCTCATTAGCTTCTAATTAGGTAGGTTGCTGTTCACCTTCTTTCTGGTAAAGTCTATTAAATTTAAGTTTGCTTTCTAAGAGCATTCGTCCCGCGGCCCGGCATTTGGCTTCAGTTGTTGCGTCACAAGTTATGAGGTCGTCGCGCGTTGGACGCACGAGAGAGTTTGTCGCTCCTTTTTTGATGACCCAAAAATAGTGGCAGCAGGGGCAGTAGCTTTAGTGGCAACCACTAAACTACAAGCTCATCATCAATCATGCCGACGAGATGTAGAGAAATCTGTCGCAGGAGGGAAAAGTTGGTCCAGTTGTTTGGTTTGGAACAACGATTCTCTGAGGTGCTAACCAAATTAACGCCTTTTTCCCTTGCTCTTGAATCTTAAAACTTGAAACATGAAACTTGAATCTCTCCCTCTCCTCTATTCGTAACCCAAACTCGTCATAGTGTCACAAGGCCCAATGATGACGACGGAGAGTTGGCTTGACATTTCACGCTCGAGAAAAGGTGTTTGCTTGAGCTGCGCTCACTAGGCCAGCTGAAAGGGCAAATTTTCAGCCACCGTCGTAATAGGAGCCAAAAGGCTAATGCAGTTGCCGCACCACTAGGCCAAATCTGCACCTTTCATGCGAAGCTTGTGATTGTATATATTTGGAAATGAAAACTTTGTTTTTAATTCGTTGACACTAAACTGGTGGGTCAGGAGAAAATGGGAAAAAGTTGAGGAACGGAAGTTTAGCGACGGTAGAGGAAACGAAAGTATCGCAAGTTTCCTCCTTCCGAGAAGATTCAAGGGAAAGAAGGAGCGATTGTCGAACGATTATCGTGAGCAAGGCCTCCTCTCAAACTTGCCACCACTTTCATGTGTCCTCCCCGTCGACTGCTCACATTCTACATGGACACAGTTAGCAGGATAACAACTGATCGAATCAATGCGAGTAGCAGTAGCAGTCAAAGCAGAAGCAGAAGTCGGAGTTTTTGTTGTTGGTATCGATGATGATGATTATGATTATGATGAGCAACAAAATGAGCATAGACTTTGACTGCTTGAGAACTCAATTATATTTTCTCCTTCTTCCTCCACTTTGCAGCAGGAACTCCAAAGCTTCGCGCGTGGATTTTTTGCGCGCAAAATGATTGATGATTTTGCATGTTTCCAGTGTTACTGATACTTTCTCCATTTCAAACCGAGATGTCGACTTTAGTGCAAATCTACAGGGAAACAAACAACAAAGAATTTCGAATCCGCTAACGAGATGCTCGCTCAAAATGATGAGTTTGCTTCCAACTCGACTGCCACTCGCTTCCTTAGTTTCCTCTCCGGCAGCCTAATTAAATTGTCGTCCCGCCGACAAGAGCAGTCAAATGGGCGGCCAAGCGAACAGTTGATCGTCGTTAGCTTAGTCATGCTGCATGGAGGTGCGACAAAAGAGCATTCTCAGGTAACAACTCGAGTGGTTGTTGGCTATTGTTAGTTAGTTTGTTAATTGAAAGGTTTGTTTGTTTGTTTGTTTGTTTTTCCAAGTCGCCTCTTCCACGCCCACTAATCGAACAGCCCACGAGGAGAGGGACAACCGACTGCCGGTGGTCTAGTCAAAACTTGAAGATTTGCCCATTTCCGGTCGGAAAAAGGTGATTTTTGTCCTCGTTAGACTTGAGAGGACAGAAGGCTGCGCGGGACCCGAGTAAAATTTTGGACCAAAGATCGTATGCAAATTCAGCAAACTCCCTATCGGATCCACTGATCCCTGAAGAGTGGGGTTTTTCCTGATTTTTCTTAAACTTTCTTCAGCTATGAGGGGGAAGTGGACGAATTGGAATTTGCATTCGCCAATTGATTCTGTGACCACGCGCGCCGCACACGCCTACGCTCGTTACTTCCGGTTGGCGTAATCGCAAATGTCTACATCGTGCAGGAGGAAAAGGAGGAGAGTGGAGTTAATCAAAATATTGAGGTTGACAGTATTCCAATGAGGCAGACTGTTTGTCCAAATCAACGAGAGGCTATTCTTATTCATGAACAATTTGCACGATAGTCTAAGCTTTGTGCTCTAGCCCGCCCGCAAGGTTCGAGGGTGGCAAGTGGTAGCTACTGTCGCCAGCCCTACTCCCCTTTCCCCTCTTCCATTCCAGCTTCACTCTTCGTTTGCATGACTGGCCGCTAGCCACTAGCTGGCGTCATCCAGTTGGTTACGTAACCTACTATATCGTATTCACGGTTATAGTAATGGTAGAATGCGCGTCAAGGGAATGGAAAATTTTCTTTTCATTGAAAGGAGGGGTAAAAAATTTGGCCCATGTTTATGTTTCTCAATACAACGCAACTCTTCCGCTTCTAACCGAGAAACTAAAGGCAGTTGGTTGGTGGGCAACATGAGAAGCAAGGAAGAGACTCGTCACTCTGGTGACCAGCAGAATGGTATTTTGTTACCCACCAAACTAAACTAGAAAAAGAGGAGCCATCCGCCCACACAGCGCAACCAATGGAGTGTTCGGGCAACTGGACACGCCCATCTCACTAGCTCACTCGCTCCTTCAGGTTTGTTTGTTTGTTTGTCTGTCTCTCTGTCTGTCTGCCATCCCATCGGTCGCTTGCTCATCGGTGGGTGGTAGTGCCTTTTAACACGTGAAAAAAGTTTATGCTACTCATTTTTATCCTTCCCATGCAAACTTGAGGGCCATGGTTTTTTCGGCCAAGTTTTCGGGGAAAAAGTCAGGCATTCACATTGCAATAAATTTCGACTTTTCTAGACGTGGTTTTGCGCAAGTTGCGCTGTTGCCTCCCTCTCCTTCTCCCTCTCCTCTCCTCTCCTCTCTCTCTCTCTCTCTGTCTCTGTCTTCCCGCTTGATATATAGCGAGATAGAAATAGAAATGAAGAGTCGCTTAAGCAAGAATGAGGCAACATGAAGTAGCCAATGACGCAATTCTCGAAGTTAAGTTGTTAGCCTGCAGTTTAGGTTCCCTAGCACCAAAACCAAGAATTGCCACTTAGTTTTGGCGCTGATCGGAGCGGAAATGGCGCACGTTACTATTCCAAGCACCACTAACACCATTACCACCACCACCACAAAGCGGATCAATGAACTCCCCGAGCGACCAGTCAACTTGCAATTGATTATGATGAATGACGAATGAATGGACTAATCGCTTTGCGGCTGACAATCGGAAGTCGACTGCTGCTCTTTTGTCGAGACTGTTCTTTCACTATTTTTGGCGGTCGGTTTAGTCGAAACCAAGAGGGAGGAAGAGTCGATGACGTGCGCGTGTCCCTCCCTCTCCGTCTTTCGTGCTTGGGGAAGAGGGAGTTTATTCAGTTTGATTTGTTAGCGTGCAAAAAGACCGCAAAAAGATCAACAGCTAGAAAGAGCAATTTTGGTGAGGTGACTTGAAAGTGAAAAGCACATTGAGCGAGCAAAGAGAATCAATTTGATCAAACAAATTGGCCAAACTGATTGGCGGCTTTAGTTGGTCCAAGCAATTGAACAGCCATACGACGCTTCTGTTGCTCTTTTGGCGCTATCTTTTTGGCCGCCGAAATGCCAAGTTGATACTAAACTCAAGGTACCACCAAGAGGCAAAAATCACGGCAACCACAAGGTTCCTAATGATTTCGTTGGCGCGTAGTCATTGGCGCGGTGGAAATGTTACATCATCTAGTTGGCTAGTTGGCATGCAAACTCAACCTTCAACCACCGGAGCTTAGTTGGAGGCAGGAGGCAGACAGGCGCATGCAGCTAGGCTCTTGGCTCTTGCCTCTCAACGCTTCGCGCTGTCTTGGTTCTTGGAATCCAAACTTGGATTTTTGCTTCATGGTTGTGGACCTTTGAGTTTTTGGCTCGTGGTGCGATACACTTTTGCGCCTGACTGCAATCAACGCATTGCGCGTATAATTTGGGTCCACTAGTACCAATGTCCAACTAGCGTTAGTTGCGGCGGCGCCGAAAGATCATTGATAATGATATATGAAATAAAACGCCTTCACTTGCGCCTCACTCCAACATAGAGGAGTCTCATTTCCTCTGCCAAGTCCGAGTCTGATTGCAAGAGCAAGCGAGCGCTCGTTGCGGTGGCGCTGGTACCGTCGCAACAAGATACAATCTAAATGGCGAAAATTTTATCTAGACACAAGAATCGTGCTCGATGTCTTGTGTTGTCTCAACTGTCTGAACTTGACTAGTTCCCTTTTCCTTGGTTGGGGCTTTAGTTGATGGTCCATACAAACTGGCTTTACTAGTCTCGCGAAAAGCTGAGTTGAGCTGAGCTGAGCTAAGCTAAGCCACAAACACCAACACACCAAACCACGACCACCACCAACCTAAACTCTGGCAAGTGGCCGCTGACTCGGCCACTTCCGGCGGCTGAGCGCAACCAGCTAGATGAGCGGTCGGTTAGGACGCAGCCGGGGAACGCCTACGCTTGCGCCAACCGAGATGCGTGGGAGTTGAGGCCAACTTTTGAGGCTGGGAAATGTTCAAAGTGAAGAAGTGCTCGTGATAAAGAGGAAGAAAGAGGCAGAGAGAAAATAGACACACTTTGCACACTTTCCGCTGCCACTTGTAACGATTGTGGCACAACTTCCGCTGCATTGGAAGTGCAAAAAGAATGACAATTGTCTCTGTAGCCGCTGCTCTCCTCTTCTGGCACTTGAATTTTTCTATCCTTTGGCTAAAAAAAATTTCAAACGATCTCTCGCCTACCTCTTGTTCTCTTCTGTCCTCCGTTTTTCGCACTCTCACCTGTTCTATAGAATTCCAACACCGGGAGCTAGGTGACATTGACTTTGCGTTTGTTAGGTTAGTTCTCCTCTCGGCTACTGTAGTTTTTGACACAAGTGGAGAGAGGGAGAATCAGATTTAGCTGGAGAGAGAGAGAATCAGATTTAGCTGGAGAGAGAGAGAGAGAGAAGTAGGAACTGGGATTGTGAATGGAAAAAGGAGTCGCGCCTTTTCTTGGGGTTCAAGTGTGAATCCGTGGTAGTTGTCGTCGTCGTCTTTGGACACCTTTTCAGTTTGCAGAACCTGTAAATTGAATGACTCAACGTGAGCTCCACTCAAACAACTACAATGACAACAATCGATGAATACAAATTGAAATCACAATTTCCAGCTTCAAAGAACTACAATTCCTCTTGGCACCCCCGAAACTCGAGAGCTGAGGCGATGGAGTTTTGCAACAACTTCAACAACTGGGCTGCAAGTGGGGGGAGGGAGTCCAAAATAATGAGAAGCAACCACCAACACTAAACCAACCCTCAACGACAATTGGCAAGCGGAAATCCAAATCGATTCAATTCAATTGCTGGACGAGACAGAGAAATGTTCTTTCCGTTTCCGCTCTCCCACTCACTCTAAATGCACTATTTTTATCCCTTTGGTTAGTTGGTTAGTTTGTTCAATTCTAGTTTCGTTGATGGCCAGAAGTGTAAATAGATTCATTGAACTCTAGCGACACACTATCAGTCATCGCTTGCGTTTTGGTAGGGTTTGCGCAAATTAATGCGCTTGCTCGCCGAGGAAAAGTTGGAGGGGGCGCGCTGGAAGTGCAAACACTTGTCAGCACGCACACAACCACTCGTCATGATGTTGCCAGTGGCCTCTCGGCAGCCACCTGTGCATAGCTCTTTCTAACCGGCGTTGACCGTGACGTCGACCAAATGGCACTCACCCCTTTCCACCTGCTGCCTGGTGGCTTGGTCATTTTACTACTGCATTGCGAGTTGCAGAGGAAGCAAAGTGGCGCTGCTCCTTCCTCTCCGCGCTTGACTTTGGTGTAATGGCTGTCGTCGCGAGTGATGTTGTTGATGTCGCCGTGGCTGTGATTAAATTTGATTCTCATGTAAGAGAGCAGTAGTGTAGAGGCAAGACCAAAAGAGCAACGCTCCAACCTGGATCACCTGAAAGCTGGGCGCCTGCATAGGAGTAGCCCAGCGACGAATGTTCAGGTTTTAGATGGCGGATGACATCAACTTTTACGAGGGTTGCTGTTGCTGCTGCTACCGACTCTCACCTAACTCAATTGTGGGACCCATTAGCTTGGTCAGTCAGAGGAGCAGTAACAGCATCGACTGACCCCCGCGCTGCAGGTTATTGTTCTTTTCGTCCCTTCGTTGCTTTATATCCAATTTAATTTTCAACTGAACACCAAAAGAGCAACTTGAGCTGAGTTCTAGGAGGAGGAAGCGTGATATAATGTGACCTTTGCGAGTTAATTGACTGCTTGGCCCATCGCAAGCCTGAAACCTTAAACTGGCGCGTGGCCCAAGATCAATCAAGTGAAAACTGACCATGCGACACGTCAAGTTAATGGACTCTTCCGCTCAGTTGGAGATTCTAAATGAAATCGAACTAACTGTTTGATAGACTGCAAAGTGTGGCCATTGAGTTCATTATTAAGACGACGACGACGACGACGAAAGGCGACACTTGATTCGCTTTGGCCTTTTGAAATTCAATTTGACCTAAGTGACGTAACTGAGCAACGCACGTGTCAATAGATAAATCAAAAACCGGGATTCAAGAGATGAGAGTTAGTTGGATATAATTATCTAACTAACTGAAGAGATGGGGGATAATGAACATAAATAATGGACCTTTACAGTGCACTCGGTTCAGGTCCATTGAGTGTTCCAAAGTTCGAATTGAAGTAAAGTGTCTAAGGATAGCTAGACAGCGACTTTGTAGCTGTCCGCCCGCAACAACGACAACCACAACAACCACTACGACGAAGACAACTCGAACCTAGTCTACTTGACGACTTGAAAGGCGAACAAGCGAGCGTTGCGTAACAATTGCAATGAAAACAATCTTCGAACCGGATGTCCGCCGAGTTTGCCCGCAACCACCAGGCGCCTCCCGCTGCGCCACGCCCCACAATGGGCGCACGTCGCGCGTCAAGCTTGCACACCTGTGAGTTCATGTTACAAGCTACATCAACGACATATACACCACACTTCCAAAACTAGAAAATTCGGTTAGTTAGACGGAAGCGCGAATGTGCGGGTGGCATAACATTTTCAAGTGGCCGACTTTGTGTCAGTGTAAAATGAGACAGCCGAGGGCGAGACAAACGGCGGAACATCACGACAACCGCGCCGACTGCTGCTTCTGCTACCACTAGAGAGCAAAACTATCACATATCCACGTAACTAGACGACATCGTCAACTACCACTACGACGACGTCAAATGAAAAAACCAGTACAAGGGAAAAGAAACTTATCATCCCAAAGTTGAGTTGGTTGCCCTCACAAGGAGACACATTACTCTGTACATCTCGGGTCTGGGCAAATCATACATCAATCGATTCAGCTCGCTGAGTTGAGTTGTATGCTTCTTTTGCCCCAGTTGCGAGATAGATTAGATCAAAATTCGAATCGCGCCCCTCACTCAATGGCATTTTCTGGGGGTTTTTTGCGTATTTTTCAGCCCTGTGCTTTCTCCATGGAGCGCAGAGAGCTCAAAGCCTCAATAATTCATCAAATATCTCAAAGAAGCATTAGGAATTTTCGTCTCGAAGAGTGGATGCGATTTCATGTGCTTTTTACTGGATTCCGGATTGACCGAGGTGATGTGTCTCCTTGTCAGGCGCAAACAAAACGCGCATGTGACATTGATACTGGAATCTAATACAGTTAGTTGATGTTGTTGTTATAGTTTTCGTTGTAGTTCTCGCTATTGCTCTTGTATTAAGCAAAAAGAAAGAGAGAGAGAGAGAAGACAACGACGAAAGAGACGCCATCGTCGACTCATTGTCACAGTCGGTGGTTTTGACGTGCGGTTCAACCGAAAACCAGCGGCTGTCGCCAGGCGCCCGCTAGATAACTCGCCAACCAACTCGCTTGCCAAACAAGCCACATCAAGCGACTCGTTTTGGTTCGCCTCGGAACATGATGGGAAAGTAAGATTAGTTATTTAGGCTCTGGTCTTGGGGTTTTGAGCGCTAGATTAGCACAGCACTCGAGTGAGTTCGGCTCCAGTCCTAGTTGTTGCGGCTACCACTACTGTCACTCTCTATGTGCCATTTCGCTTGTCAGTCACTCAATTTGAGCTGCGATGGAATTTTTAGTTGGTTTAATTTACTCGCAAGGGTTTTCCTAACTCTATTATTGTATTCTAAGTGTATGAAGTACTAAACAGAAAGGAGGCAGCCACAAATGTCACTGCCAATTCCACTTCCGCCTGCCACCATGATTTAGCTTGCAAAACATACAGTGCAAAACAGGGTGGCCCTGAGAATTGAACAGGTTGCCATCACAAGCATTATCTGCGGCAGCATCTCTAGCATCAATCTTGATGATCGTTAAGCTGGAAAAGCAGACCACGAGCTGGATTATGAGAATGAGCAACGAGAGTGACAGGTGGCCTTTGGAATTATGATACCATCATGTCATAAGATTTATTTTTGTCTAGTTTACGATGCTCATTAGCATCCAGCGAGGTATTTTGAGCTCCGAGACCCGAGCTTCTGTGAATTTTTTTCTCTAACTGTACTTGATCATCAGTATGCAAAAATTAACTCTTGAAATTTTGGCACGCTCGAGATGATAAATTTGCGTCATAGATGAATCAACTTGACTGAACAGAAATAGACCAGCTATTCTTGTAATCTAACAAGCTTCTAAGTGGCGATTGGTTGTGCGTACAAATGAAATTGAGTTGGTATTTGTCTGTGTTTTCTTGGTGAGACTTCGATCATACAACCTACAAGTATTTCGCATACTGCTTAGATCTCGAAGCCAAAGATTGATGATCAGTCCTTGTGGTTGTGTCACTGTGCTCGGTTTGCGAAGGGTTCATTCTAGGTAAATCCTAATTTAGCTGGCTGACTAGACGCCAAGTTGAGCGTCAGGTTTAATTTATATTGAACTTGGGACTCTTGCATCGTTGAGATGTGTGTTGTAGGCGACCAATCTATTCTCAAGCTTTTCACTGGCTAAGCTCTTGCTTTTCCTGATCATTAGGGGGAGTTATTTAGCGAGCGTATAGGGGTTTGCGCAACCGAAGCTGCGAGCCAATTCCAGAGCATCACTTCCGGTCAGCGGAAGTGTCGCTTATATATATAAGTCACGATTGAATCTCAGCTAAAGAAAGTGTGCTATCGTCTGTCTAAAATCTAACTGGCCGAAAAAGGGAATTTTGGGTCGTAATGTATCGATGCGATTGCGCTATTCTTATGGTAGGAAAAGCACGGGGATAAGAAATTTTGAATACACCGTACACAGATGGTTCAGCGCGACGTGATGATGGCCCTTGTATGTCGCTAGGTCCTCTCGCTCTAGTAACCTTTGCGTAGCTCCCAAATTAGAGAAGAATGCTACGAGGAAATGAGTGGGTGGAGAAGCAAAGGATTAATATTTCTATTGCTAGAGTTGAATGCTTTTAGACCATTTTAATTGAATCGATTCGCCACCCGGCGGAAAATAGACGAAAACAAAGTTTCACTTTGCCTTTAACCTAACCGGAAACTAACCAGCTTCAATCTCCATCACCAACTCTAAAACCAAATAGAGTGCAATAATACGGACGAAGGATTCGAACGGTTCGCCTGTCCCTCGCCAGATCATTTAGGCAGATGGAGGTGCATTGAGGATCGACTCTTCTGTGATGGTTACTTTGATTGTCCAGGTCGCGAGGACGAGGAGCGAGTCTCGTGCATGTATTATAAATTGGTAAGTATCACATTGATGCATAATCCTATTGTTGCTGAAAGTTAATCAAGATTCCGACAACAATTCCAAGAGAAATGATCATCGACTAACCAATCAATTTAAACAAAAAAACCACACCAAAAAATACAGTTTATTTCTCACATCGACATTCTGACAAATACTTTTCTAACTTGGATGAAGAAACAGAGTAGACAACATATTGTTCATCAGCAACCCTACCACCTGTCGAGTCAAGACCAACAGCAACAGTATGATGTTGGAGTTGTAAACACATGAGTCTCATGGTTATATATAGCTTAAAATATTATTACTATTATTATTATTATCATCATCATTAATTCAATAATACAACCACCTGACAGAATTTTGGTATTGTGTTGATCTCATTTGTTGAACATGGTGCGAGCTTCAAGTTACAGTGGCAATTTGAGTAGTAGAAAATTTCTTAACTAATCTCGGTTGTGAAACTAGAATCAGGGAGGGACATTGATATTTAGGGGGAACAAGAAGAAGAAGAAGAACTATGAGTATATCGCATCCCACCAACAAAAAGGAGGAATGACAACGACAAATAAACAGAAAGTTTCATCATTTTTAATTGAACTCGTCTAGTCAATACAACTAAAGTGACGCGTGCCACGAACAACCGGAAGTAGAGAAACAAACAAACAAACGAGGAGAAATAAAAGAACGAAGTAAACGAAATAAGAGAGGAGGAGGACAAAGTCTAATTTGGTTACCAACTTTGCGTCTCGATTTTAGCATTTGCTCAGAAGCTGATGGATGTTGATCGATCATCAACATCAAGTCAGCTTGTCGCGAATGCAAAGGGTTCTATATCAAATCAATTGATGAACGGCAAGTTATAAGATAGTGGGTAAATTATTAGTAATCAGAGCCCGAGTTGATTATGAGATGATGATCGATTAATTGAAACTTAAGTGAAGGCAAATGGATATAGGATGTTGGTCTGATCTGATGGGTATTTGGAGCAAGAAAGAGAGAGGTGTATCGTCGAGAAACACAAAAAACAAGTCACGCCTATCAACCCAGCGGAAGTACATCAAATTAAATTGAACATGATTTCAGATGGATTGCAAACAGAGGCATGAGATCTCATGTAATGTAGTCAAGTTTTGGGAAACATTATAAATAAAAATCAAATTGATGAAAAATTTTCTTTTGAGTTTCCATATTGTATTGTATATAAACTGATGTTTGTGAAGCTAGAGAATCGAATTTGAGATTCTCGTCAAGTTTCAAGCTCTGCGAGGCCAAGTGAATTTGAAGTTTCGCGCGTTTTAAACGTCGCGCGTGCGCATTGAGTTCACATACACATTGCGTTGCACGCCGGTTTCCTCTTCTCAAAATGCACACATTTCTTCGATGCATGTGTGTTTCTTCCAAAAATCCACACACGTTCTGGCCAATGGGAGTCCAGTGTACACATTTAGGCTATTTGTAACTTAACCATTATTCTCCTCAAGAACCTGATATTGATATATTATTATAATCAAATTATTATTTAATCAATTATTATTATTGATAAGCTGTAAAAACTAATCATGGCAGTTGACACTGTGCACAAATACGACAGAAAGGCTCGTAGGACCTCGCCAAAAAGCGGCGACCCATACCTAAGGTTGCTTGTCAGATTATACAAGTTTCTCGGTAGAAGAACCGGAGCCAAGTTCAATGAGATCATCTACAAGCGTCTATGCATGAGCAAGATCAACAGGCCACCATTGTCGTTGAGAAAATTGGTAAGTATTCGACGAGAGATAATAACCAAGCAAAACAAAACTTAGGTGTAGTTCGATTTGCGCATGAGAGTCACAATACTAACCCGTCCATTATCTTGCACCCACCAATAACCATTGCAGATCAACAACATGAGCTCGGAAGATCGCAAGGACAAGATCGCAGTTGTTGTTGGATCAGTTCTAGATGACAAGCGTGTTTTCACTGTTCCAAAATTAACAGTTTGCGCCATCAGATTTGCCGAGGGTGCTCGTGAAAGGATCTTGAAGGCTGGAGGTGAGTGTCTCACATTCGATCAACTTGCAACCAGATCACCAAGAGGAAAGGGCACCGTCCTGTTGCAAGGATCAAGAAATGCCCGTGAGGCTTGCAAGCACTTTGGTGCCGCTCCAGGTCAACCACATAGCCACGCTAGACCATATGTTAGATCAAAGGGAAGAAAGTTTGAGAGGGCCAGAGGTAGGCGTTCAAGCAGAGGTTACAAGAAGTAAGCGTAAAGATATACTTGTAGTAATCTACATTTATATTCAATTAAAAGAATGACTCAACCTCATGAGTCTCTCAATATTGATACCGAAACTGTATACTGTCTTATGCTACTGACACAACATCGCAACAAACAATCAAATTTCTAATCGGTACTGTTCTCTTTGGCAGTATGATATATTTGTGATTCAGTCTGTGTCATCATATTTTCACCCGGTGGCACCGCCTCCTCAAGAGTCTCAGGGATTGGTGGCGAATGAGAATTTCGACGTTGGTTCCCAGCACGTGATTCATCCGGCTCTCCCTCACTATCATCATCCGTGTCGTGGTGATGAGTAACTCCAAGTGGAACTAAGGAATCCTTACGATACTTGACAGGTGGTGGCTTGACGAGAGAGTCTTGTTGTTCTGCATCAGTGCGATTTAGCTCATTATTACCATGAGCTCTCGCCGATACTCCTTGTTGGAGCGCTCTATCAGTTTCAGTTATGAGTTTCGAGCCGCTGTCTTGCATTCCCGAACCCTTGGCTGCCTTAGCAGCCGAGACTGCTGTTGATGCTGTACCCCTATTTGAGTCTGAGTCCACTAGAGTCTCAAATTTCGGTTGCGGTGGAATAACTACGCTTGAAGGTAATACCGTGGATTCGTGGGGAAGCAGTGCACTTGGCGACCGGAAGAAGTACGAGAACGGGTAATAGAACAGGTTCAAGAATGTACAGGCGTACAAATCTGCATAGCGGGCAATCTGGTTTGCAAAATGAGTTTGGCGTGAGCCGCAACGAAAAATGCTACCTAGAGACCCATAAGACATATCTAGCTCATGTATAGTTGTGCGAATTTGTGATTTTACATGACTAATGTCTGGATTCTCTCTACAGGAGCTATCTAAATTCTTGTAAACATCTCCAAGTCGGATGTCCAGTTCGGATAGACGTAAGAACAAATGTCGCTTCTCTGACCAGACCTCGAGTTCACGTTGCAATTCCGGTACAACCAAGAATGTACGCCATCCACGAATCTTCTTCGATCTCAATATGTCGCCGTAGATGTGATCGCCGACATATAATACATCGCGACCTCGCGCTCCCATCAACTTGGTTAGAGTGTCACAGTTTCCTCCTGAAAATATCTGATCTGGCAACAATGGACCGCAGATGTCCTCGATGTGTGTTCCAATTCTAAGTGCTCCTGTCTTGATGTCTACTTGTCTCAAGATGGTTCCCTCGCCGAAAAACAATGGCTTTCTAGCATCTACAATGATAAAATCAAAGTAAGAAGTCCATCTTCTAGATTGACAACTAGGTAGACTAAATAGATATGACATTATTTGATCTGTGTATTTGTAGCCACTATTGGTCAATAAAAATACCTTCTTTCCATTTTCGCGCATTCTATCGAACAACAAAGGAATCCTCTCGTCTTTAATGACATAAGTCTCTAAGTTATCTACTGTTTCTTTCTTCAAGGATCCATCCGCATGAATTGTATCAAAGGCGTTGCGAACATCCTGGAACATACTCTTGAAGGGCATGAATAGATTTGCCTTATTATCTTTAACTCCGTAAGGCGAGCTTCTATCATAGTCTTCGTTTGTGCTAAAGTAATTAATAACCTGAGCTAGTGCACATGTTTCTGGCTGATTGAACAAAGTGTTCAAAACATATATTCTAGAATCGTTCATTTGAACAAACTTGTTTGGATAGATGCTGAATATTTCTGAAGTTTTAAGGAATTTGAATCCATGGACACAGACGAGGATGTTTCCGTAAGCATCAACCTTGAGAAAATTGCCATAAAGGGTATCGAACCATAAGCCACGTACAGGAAATGATGGGTCATAGGTGGTTTCACCGAATGTCTTTGGATAACCCATATCAACCAATTTTTTGATCGCCAGGCGGTAAGCTAGCGACTCAAATTCTGGTGAACGATACTCAGCAAGGGTGTAATCCATGTCAAATCCAAAAAATTTGATCTTTTCTAGACTCAAACTTCGATTGACAAAGATACGATGATGCGAGGACCTGTAATACTTCTTACCGCCGGCCAAAGGATCCAAAAGACTATATCCCGTTGGCAAATCCATTTGACCTGGAGCGAGCTCCTCTATGTCATCCTGCTCGTCACTATTGCCGACAGGCTTCTGTTGTGCCTGTTGTTGCTGTTGCTTTTGGCTATTTGATTCAAGTGCTTGTTGCTGTTGTTGAACAGTCTGTGGATTGGTCTCAGAGTTCGACATTGTGATAGTGATTATGAAAGTGATGCCGCTGGTGATGCTGACGTGATATTATGTTATTATAGTTGTTCTCCTCAATCTCACTTAATGTTACATAAGCTTGGCTTCTTCGTACTAGAACTATAAACTTATCTCTAACTATTAATAAAATGGATGTGCGCTTCGAGTCCGAGAGTTTCAAGACAAGAGGTGATAATGTATTACAGTCGTTGACTTTTATTTTGCGGATCGGCGCGCAGGTCCGTCGCAAAAGTTGATTTGGATTTTTTACGCGTGTTTCGCAAAGAAAATTGTCTCAATTTTTGCGAATCTTTCTCCTGTGTTGATATTTTTCGCGAGATCGCATAGACTCCTACACTAATTGAAAATTAGCGCCTCGATGCTCATTCGATGGCTCCGCAAGTTAGAAGTCTAGGAGTGTCGTAAGAGATTTTATTATTCCAATTGATGTTATGATGATATAATAACTCAAGTCGCACGATAGCCGCGCGTCTTTGTTCACAGATCGACCGACCGTCTGGTTTGTTGCTGCGCTGCTGAACTGCTACCTCCGCTGCTTCGGCGACTTAACTTTCTGCTCCGTGCGTCTTCGTCGTGTACCTGACTCAACTGCTGCTGCCGCTGCTGCTGCCGCTAGAGTGGTCGTCCGAAGCCCGAACTTCGAGCTAGGGGGAAAGTTCGAACATTTCATAAATCCCAACGAGCGTTAGATAATGAGGGAAAAGTTACCACTTTTCAAGCCCAATTTGGGTTTCTCCTACACTTATCTTGAACCAAAATTGTTACCGCAATTTTAGCCCCTCTTCGAGCCAAGATTTTTTCCTGCAGGGATATACTTCAGTGCACCTTGTCGCGCGTCTATTGCATCAGCGCACCAGTTGCATAAATAGTTTTCCTTTGGGATTGGCAGGAACGCAATCGGCTGGAAGTTATCGAGGATTTTGTGTGCTTCGAGCGTAAAAAGCGCTCGAAGCAGACGCTTGAACAAGATTGAGATTTTTCCCCTCCAGGCGTATACCGCTCTAGCTGCTGCTCTGTAGACAGAGAGACCCACTGGCGGCCTGTTGGTTTTGTTTATTTTGACGCTGCTCGTGGGTGTAAAAAGACAATAAAGAGGGGGAAAGTAAGAGCTATTAGCGCACAGTGTCATCTGCGCTTGTGGGGGGAGGGGAGATATCGGAAGACTCCCAAATTCGCTCAGCTCTTCCCATTACAAATAATCAAATTATCTTTGAAGCATCATTACGTGATGACAACAAGTTATCGATTTGTTTACGCAAACCGACTTAATGGCGCCACGACAATGATAATTAGAAATCAATTGAGCCTCTATCAATGGAAACCAATTAGAGTGCAACCACTACACTCGTGTGCTTATAGTGATCGCAACGATCTGATCTATGGATCCTTCAAGTTGATCTGTGTGTTCATTCATACAATACTAATGATTGTAATAACAAGAGTTATCTTCCTCATTGGTAGCCTTCGTAAGAGTTCAATGGTGAAAAGTGTGAACCTAAAGTTCTGTCCAAATCTGACGATCTCTTATACGGCCGCCTGACTGCTCGCCCATACTACCAAACAGAAACGACGAGGCAGACTCCGCGACCACCTCGCAACCACCTGAGCCGGCCTGTTGCTATGGGCGACGCTGTGCCAGGTTTTATATGGACGCGCGACTCGAAGCTTTTGTTTGTTGCAGTGGTGGCATTTCATCGGTCAGCCATCCCCATTGGGTGGCTAACCTCTCGCTCTGTCCCATTGGTTAGCGAGTTCCAATGAGGAGATAGGAGAATCATGCGGCGCGAGAGTCAAGTTTAGGCGCGAGATAGAGAGTTGCGTTCCGCCCACCTGAGCTGGCCAACCAGGGGGGAGGAAGTTACGCACTAAATAGCAGTGCCACCGTTCTACGTGTGTCCGGAAACCACCGGACACCACTAGGTACTCTCGCTTTCCCCTCTGGCCAACTCACCCATTGCCTTGTGCCTAGGTGGCGAGAAGTCCCAATTGGGTCAACGCAAAGGCAGGCCACCAGGTGCTCGCTCTCACACTGACTCGCCGGCTAGCGGGTCACTTATGATTGACTCGCCAGTTCGTTGGTTGGCTGGCTGGTGGACTTTTAGCCGGGCAGGACTGTGGCTTGACCACAGCACCACAATCCGTTTGACTTTACTAACCGTCGTTGATGATTTTACCTTAATTAAGGCGCGCAACGGTATTTAAGCGGCCAAATGCGCCACAAACCAGCGAGCTAGCTAGCTGCGCGACCCACTAAACTTGGTAAACGGACGAAGCGGTCTGCGGCGACTCGATTCCGATTCGACGCGGACCTTAGTTGGCGGCGGTGGGCTAATTGTAGTTTGTAGCTAACCTCTCGCTTGGCCTCCTACTTTTTTCTCCCATACAACACATCATCTCTCACCTGGCCCCAGTGAGTTGACTAGGATCTTGCAAAGCAATCCCACTTGTTCGGGTTCAAAATACAAAACTTGTGCGTGCTCAAGGGGGTGGTGGTCAAAAAACTCTCCTGCAACTACGTTATTCAGCTGAATACTGACATTTTGTACTTTGTTTCCTCCTTTCAACTTAAATGAGTTCAAGGGAGTTAGTGGTCATCACATTCGGGTGACGAGAGAGCAAGTGGCGAGTTATCTCGGTGTATAGGGTGAGTTGTTTTGCATTTAGTTGAGTCCAATAGTGTGCACTACTCATTAGAAATTTGAGATATATAATATAGATTGTAAATTAAAATGGCAACACCACAAGCAACCTACTTCATTGCCGACAAGCTTCGTGGCATCCCGCTGGTCACCGCACCAGGTAGGCATCGGCAGCAGCAACAAAACGATAACCAGAATGTCGAGAGGTTAGTTCCGGTTGCGAAGCGAGATGCTGCTGACTTGGGATCGTCATCATTAAACAATCAACAAGGTGATAGTGACAAATTTTACAATCGACAGGTGACGCAACCAAGTGATTCCGGTTTACTCTTCAAGCCATCGGCCATGACCGCCTCAACTGCAAACATTGTGAGAGCAAAGGTGTCGACAAGGGCGACCGCCACGACAACTCGAAAACCGCCGACAACTACAACTTATAAACCAAGAACAACAACTAGAAAATGGAAGACAATCACAACTACAACAACCACTCAGAGACCCACAACCACAAAGTACAAACATCAACCTGTAAGTGGGAGGCTAAACAATGGCAAGTTAGCTCAGTTAATCGATGGCAGACAGGTCGCTGATAAGGAGAGCCGCCAACAAACTGGACCTCCGTCGCCGACTCCTATCTCGACATTATCTATGTCTCGAGCACAGAAGCCCATGGGAATCACTGAACCCTCGCCTCGTACAAATCGCATCATATCATCCTTCTCACAAGTCGACTATGAACCCACAACGCTGCCGCCTGCATCAATGACATCCTCAAAATCCACCACCGAAACGAGCGACTTGTCAACAGAAAGCCAGCCCAACTCAATATCACAAACTAGCCTCACAAGGTCGACCCAGCAAACACTCACCACCTTGCCATTGAATCAACGCAGAACTCCGGGCCAAACTGTACCAACCTTTCCCCGGTTTACAAATAGACCCAGCGACTCGGGGAGGAGTGCGGGAGAAAACTGGGTCTTATTCAATCGGCAGGATGGAAGTTTTTCATTGTTTGAGATTCTAGTTTTACTCTCAAATGTAATGATAGTGAGCACAATTATTTTGGTTATCATTTTAGGCTGGGTAAAGGCGTTTAAAAAACGGAAAGCAACTCAGAGTAGCAAGCGGAAGTCGCTGATTGGCGAGCGACAGCAGCCAGTTCCAGGTGCGAGCAATACAGGTAACAATGGCGGCGCCAGTGGTGGCAATAACAACGTAGATATGCTGTCAAATTTGTCCAGGTCGCCCACAATGGTGAATCAGGATGTCACTAGCGACAGGGGGAGCAAAATATCAATGATTAGTAGTGGAATAAGTGGTTTGACTTCGGCGACGGCAAGCGAATCGTATCAGACACAAAATCAACAACAATCGATGGCAACAACATCCTCGGCGACAACTAATCTTCAGCCAGGCAATCAAACTCTCAATGAAATGGTAGGCGCAACGAATGAAGCCATTGTATCCAAGTTGGACGAGAAGGCTAAAGGTTTGATTGATTCCGTGCAAAGGAATCAAGTGGTTGGTTCGGTGAAAAATATTCAGAGTGAGTTTAAGACAAGCGGTATGAATGTGGCCAACAAGGCAATGGCCATAGTGCAGCCAACCGAGAATAGTAATCTCCAATCGCACGAATCAAATGCCGATAGAAAGGCCAATGCAATCAGGGATGAGTTGAAGGGCAGCCAGAAACCGGCACAAGTTAGTCGGTCGGTTAGCGACTTGTCGGGTAGTAATGCTAAACTAGCTAATAAGTTGCCGAAAGATCAAGAGTCTGATCACAATTTAGATGGCGTTAAGAAGGAAGGAGTTGCTTTGTTGACAGATTTTTTTAATGGCTCTGTGCCCAATCTACCCGCGGCCACTTCCAGCGGAAACAGTGACAAACCAGAACTAGAGACTACAGAGGGCGAGAAGAATTCACCAATTAAGCCATCGAATGCTCTCAAGACCTCAAGCAACTCGCTGGATTCCATTGAATTGCCTGGCGAGCTTGTCGAGACTATCAAAAAGTCTGGTCTTCGGAATCCTGATCACATTGCAGCTCCAAGTCCCAATTTATTACTTGGCCAAGAGCAGAAACCACCGGTCGCTATTGCCACTACTACCACTAATGGTAACATAGCTGCCACTAGCACTACAACCACCAGCAACACAACAGCAATCACCACAACCTCAACTGGTGGCACTTCCACTCCAGCAAAAGTTCCTGAAAAACCAACGGCCCAAACTAACGTTGCGTCTAGTGCCAATAAGGAAACCGAGAAGTCGAATATCAAATCAAATGTTGCCAAATCTAAGAAACAAAACACTAACCCTCAATCAGATAGGCCGCCAAACCCAATGGGCAAGCAAATCGAGGACAAGAAACCGGCTGCGGCAACAAGCGCAACTTCAATTCCAGCTGATGGAGGGCAACTTAAGAATCACCAGGTTGTGGTTAATAGACTGGACAAGAGGAAGACAAATTTGGAAATTGTTGATTTGAGAGATGAGAGTGTGACAGGTAAGATCAAGATAGACTCGGCTGGAAACAAAACGCCAACTGGAGAGGCAAGTCAGTGGATCTCAATGGATGGATTGGCGGTGGTGCAGCCAGTCAACCAAAGTCAGCAACAACAACAAGTGGCGGCTCAGCAGCAACAACAATCTGCCCAAAACACAGTAACAGGTGCAAATCCTCAGCCGGCTGCAATGTCGCCGAGCGAAATCATAGAAAGTCGCTTCAATGTCGACTACAGCGGCAAGCGGAAGTTGGCGTCCAACTCGGGCAATGCAAGCGCTGGGACTAAGCAAGATTCAATGGATAGTAGGGCGGAGGAGTATATGTTAAATAATATTGAAAATGAGTTAGAGTTGGACAATAAGATGAAGAATAGAAAGTATTTTGTTTACGTGGTTCACGATGGCCACTTTACGGCCAAAAAGGAGTGCATTGCTCGTATTGAGTTGCCTCCGAAGCGACGTATAACGTTGGCCGAGCTTCGAGGGTTGATAGCAAACTCGCAGGATATTTCGCTGTCGAGTTTGCGCAAGAATCGCTTCAAGTTTGTTACGGAAACCTACAGATTGCTCAATGAAAACGAAGACGCCGCCGTCCTCCACCAAGTTTACCCAACACAGGGAGTCTTTCTCAAATTAAATATTCCCGAACAAGAAGGTCAAGTGTACGCATTTAAGGGAGGCGCACGGAGTCGTTTGTCTTCAGGAGGTCGTGGCAGCGCAACCGGCGAGGGCTCCTCACTATCACAAACAACCATAGCCTCTAGGCGGCGAGCTAACTTTAATAGGACGGGCCAGCCGCGCGGCCAACAGCCAATGGGCGACGGCTCACTTCCGGCCATTGAGGTGGAGTCGAGTGGTTATGGGCGGGTGTCGGTGGGCCGAGCGTCAAGCGTTGGCCGGAGCCGAGTTGGCGCGGGCGGAAGTGGTTCGCACAGAGTCCAGCCGGCGAGCTCTTACGGTCGCTCTAAGTCTAGTGTTCAAGCGGGAAGAAGAAGTAAGCAGCAGGAATTGAACGATATGTTGGGTGCAGCGGATAAATTGCCCACTTTAGGTAGGTCGCAACAGGTGTCCTCGACAAAGCGAGTTGCTGGTCCAATTGCTGGCAAAAGAAAAGTAGCAAGTGGAGGTAGCACTCTAGGCAACGCAGCCAGCGACTTGGGCGCAAATGTTTTGTCGGGCGCCAAGAAGTTGCTCAACAATTTCCTTTAGATTAGATCTCGATAATCACAAATAGGTAAGCTAACCGAATGCGCATGTTTCTCATTCAATACCATAAATTCAATTGCATGTTCTCTTCTCATGTAGCCTTCGAGGATGACACTATGCCCGACGACCTCATCGATAGGCGCAAATCTTTCACCGGCATGCCGCTTGCCGATATGTCCAATAATAAAATGCGGATCAGTAAGTAGATTGCAGTAGTTAGTTGCAAGCTTAAGAGCTTACTTGAAAACTTAAGCTAGCCTAATTTTATCAACCAATCAATCTAACCGAATGCTTGACACCTATATACTCATACCAAAACTCATCTTATCGCAACCGCTACATGCTCTATGTTCAACCATAATCATTACCGCTGCTTGACACCTGTGCCGACCTAAACGATCTGAACATACGAAAAAAATCACCATAGTCACTGCCACAAAGTATTGCTCACGAGCAAGTTGTGGCCGTTTAGCCAACATTCGTTGCGGCGTTTGCAACCAAGCCCATTATTGTAGTGTCCAATGTAGAATTAACGACTGGCCTCAGCATAAGCAATTTTGCAAAAGTATGCATCTAGATTAGATTAGACTAGACTAGCAGCTTGACAGCTTGCCATCATTTACTATAATCTAACTAAACCCTTGCTTTCATCTCCATCCTAACTAATCTCTAACTTCCTGTCTAATATCTCTTCCTTTCTATTTCTAATACTGCAGAGCCGAGGTGGAGAAACTCGGGCCAATGAAGGAAAATCTAATCGATTGTATATAAACAGAATCATAATACTATTACTTGTAAATAGTCTAAGATGGTCAGCGACTTTGGATGTAATATGTTGATTTTGACTTATATTGTATAAGAGGCTTCATCTTTATTTATTGCCAACATGCCTTCAAGTTCAAACTCTCTTCCTTCGAGTTCTCTTTTCTTTCTTTCTTTCTTTCTGCCTGAAACATTTCGATTTGAATCGCTTCGCGACGTGGATTTGGATCTGTAAATATGGTGTAGAATAGGTACTAGCCATTCGATGATTTGGCCAACAACATTAGCAACCTTAGTGTCACTATGTATCAATAGGTGCAATTTATATAGAGTAGATTAACTATGGTGGTGATGTTTGTTGTAACTTAGTGTACATTAATTACAATTTTACTGGGCTGACCAAGTTGATGAGTTATAGTTTTTTTTGTTTTCATGTTTCTGGTTCTTTGACAGTTGAGTTGATAGAGTTAAGAATATAACTTCAAGACAATCAAGTAGATTTGCTCTTCTTCGTTAACCACTCTAATGTGATATCAATGTTGCTCTTTTCTTTGCACGAGATCGAATAACAACAAATTTCTCTATCATTGATAGAGCTTAAGTTCATCCTTGTGATTAGTTCCTTCTCATCCAAAGAATTGGGTAGATCGCGTTTGTTTCCCAGCACCAAAACAGGAATGCCGGCCAGTTCGGGTTTTTCCAGAAGACTTTGTAATTCTGCTCGCGATGATTCGACTTTCTCGTGATCACTGGCGTCAACCATATAAATGATGGCGTTTACACCACGACAATACCTCACCCACATTGATCTGAAGCGTGGCTGTCCGCCGATGTCCCAAATTTTGATGGTTACATGACCCTTAGTAACTCGGCGCATGTTAAACCCAACTGTTGGGATCATGTCCTCGGTGTAGTGACCAGAGGCAATAACATTTACAAAGGTAGTCTTACCACTGTTTTGTAGGCCGACCAACGTTAATTCCATCTCCTCTTGCCAGAAGAGGCGTTTGAACCAGTCGAGAATTTTTTCGAAGAATGAGAACATGGTGAATATCGTATTTTTATATGTAGTATTATCTAGATGCTGTTTCTTTCGAGTTGATTTTATCAATAGTCCTCGTTAATTTGACTATCAGACAATGGATTTTGGAATATCAAGTTTGGTGATATGGCTGT
This sequence comes from Aculops lycopersici, assembly GCA_015350385.1. Classification (NCBI taxonomy): domain Eukaryota; kingdom Metazoa; phylum Arthropoda; class Arachnida; order Trombidiformes; family Eriophyidae; genus Aculops; species Aculops lycopersici. Next base: position 332,729 of record WNKI01000003.1, on the reverse strand, counting down.
TGGATTTCTAGTAATAACAACAACAGTATATATATTTCTATAAACAATACGAAATTTTTTCGGCTTTCAGTCGAGATGTGATGATGGTTTCCACAAACAATGTGATATGGTTGTAGGTAGTACAATCACCAGCAGACAGTAATAACTTGATATCAGTCTCTCAATAGATTATAATGGCATCGAGTCCTCGTCTTAACTTTTGACATTTCTCACTGGTCGATATCGTTTATAATGAAAAAGGTATGTAGTGGGCAACAACTTTACATATGGTGCCAGCGGTAGCCTACGGCAAACACGGTACCATTGAGTTCGGGTGAGTCAGTGAAAACAGGCAAGCTGTCGATGCTTCAGACTTCGCAGCGATTTGCTAGGGAACGAGCATACTGCGAGAGGCAGTTACGATACTTAGTGCATCAAATTGGCTGAGGTGTGCCAAATTAGCATTAAAATATTGGACAGGTTGCCACAGATGGTGTTGTGTTTTCGCTCATCACTGACAGCAACAAATACAAGTAAATTTTGCAAACTTCATCATCATCATCATTAACTATCTAGGTGAGTCTTATTGTTCACCATCTAGAGATTTCTTCATAGTAGATTAATTACGTCAACCCATTGGATCTCTATCATAATCAGAAGTTTTGTTTCATCGATTAAGCACTAGAATTTAACTTTCCGCTCTCGCCGCAAGCACTCGAGTCTGAGTATACAAATGTATCTAAAACTAAGCAGGGGATAAATTTGAAAATTCCAAACTTTAAAATCCATGTCATGAATTGTCATGACAATTCTTTTGCGTGATTAGCACGCTGCCCAATATTGTTTTGTAACTCATTGTAGACCATCTATATCTAGTCATCCTAAGATACTGCATCACCATCGACATTCATCATGGATATCGAGAGCTCCGGCGACCGAGCCAACCTAGTGCCCACACCCAAAAATGAACCCAAGAAGCTTAATACATTTGAGGGTGTATTCACACCCGTTTGTCTGGCTATGTTCAGCGCCATTCTGTTCCTGCGTTTAGGTAAGTAGATATAGTTTAACCAACTAACTAGATAAACACTTTTTTGAAATGTGTAATACCTAGATGCTAACATCGTTCCAACAACATTCCGTCTCATCAACTATCTCTAGGCTTTATCCTTGGAAATGCTGGACTTTTTGAGACACTATTGCAAATGCTCATAGCTTATGTTATATTGATATTCACTATTCTTTCAGTCTCGGCCATATCAACCAATGGAGCCGTCAAGGGCGGTGGCATCTATTTCATGTCCAGTCGAGTGTTGGGACCTGAATTTGGCGGCGCCATTGGATTGTTGTTCTTTGTTGCAAATGTCGTCTCATCAGCTCTCTATCTGACCGGCTGTGTCGAGGGATTAATGAACAACTTTGGGCCAGATGGAACAATGGCCAACTTCTTACCTGGAGGCGAAGATCTTCCTCTCGTCTACGCATCTATTATCAACATGTTCAATTTGGTTGTTTGCATCTTTGGAGCGACAATGTTTGCCAAAACAACTCTAGTGATATTTAGTATCGTTGTTTCAGTTGCGATCTGTGTTATTATGAGCTTGTCATTCATGCCGCCCGCCGAGATTGCAATTCCGAAAGAGAATCATATTTTTAACTCAACAAACGTAACCCATTTTACCGGCTTAGACTGGACAACCTTGACTACAAATCTTTATCCAGATTACAAACTAGACTATACAACTGGAACACCAACAGACTTCGCCACAGTATTTGGTGTCTTCTTTACCGGAGTCACAGGTGTCCTAGCTGGAGCTAACATTTCCGGAGACTTGGAGAATCCAGCCAAATCTATTCCCTTGGGAACCCTATCAGGAATCATATGCACATTTGTTATGTATGCAACTCTATTCGTGATCTCAGCAGCCTCCTGCTCACGAGAGTTACTCCAAAATAACTACTTATATATGCAGTATACCAACATTTGGCCACCACTTGTTGAGATTGGAATATCTAGTGCCACTATCTCCGCGGCACTTACAAATTTAATAGGAGCCTCGAGACTAATGAACGCGGTTGCTCATGATCGACTCTTCGGTTGGCTACTGGACCCGATTACAAGGGCAAATGTTAAAGGAAATCCCATTGGTGCAGTTCTAATGACATGGTTCATCATCCAGCTCATGCTTCTTATAGGCTCTCTCAATCAAATTGCACAAATCAGCTCGATATTATTCCTATTCACCTACTTTGCAATCAACTTATCCTGCATGATGTGCCTATTGACATCGGCGCCCAACTTCCGTCCTTCCTTCAAATACTTCAATTTAGCCACATCCGTCTTGGGCGTCATTGGTGCTGTTGGAATGACATTCATTATTAATCCATTATATTCATCGCTAGTTATTATTACCTGGATGTTATTGATGCTTTGTATTCACGTACGCTCACCACCTGTTAGATGGGGAAACATAACTCAGGCACTGATTTTCCATCAAGTTAGAAAGTATTTATTACTGCTGGACACTCGAAAGGAGCATGTCAAGTTTTGGCGTCCTCGTGTTCTATTGATGGTTGAGAATCCAAGATCCTGTTTGCCTTTGATAGATTTCGTGAATGATCTCAAGAAAAGTGGACTCTTTGTTATCGGACACGTCGAGGTTGGTTCGCTCGAAGAACATGAGATTGATCCTGTTATCATACAGCAACCAGTTTGGCTTAAGTGGTTGAGTCAATTTACAGTAAAAGCTTTCATCGAGATAACACTGGCCAATAGTGTTCGTGAGGGGGTGCAACACATAGCTCGCATCGCAGGTCTAGGCGCCATGAAACTAAACACCGTTATATTTGGCTTCTATGACAGCGCTGTCCCCATTGACTTTTTACAAAACGACGAACGCTACCAAGCACTGGAACAGGAGTTAGGTAGTTATAATAGTAGTGAGACCTTTGAGATACGTCGAAATGGTCGGCCAACTCGCGAGGAGTACGTAGCCATGGTGAAGGATTCAATGACCAAATTACAAAAGAGTGTTTGTTTGGCGCGACACTTTCACATGTTCGACATGAAAAAGTTGGGCAAGAGGGATTCAAATCTCAAGTATATCGACATTTGGCCAATCAACTTTTTCCATCCAAGCCACTCGCCGGACAATTGTGCAAATCTAATCATGCAGCTAGCGTGCGTTTTGCACATGGTGCCCAAATGGAAGTCGGCCACCTCAATTAGATTAATGATTTGCGCCAATCATAGTGAGCAAGAGCGATTATTCATCCAATGGAGACAGCAACTGGGCGAGTTGAGGATAGATGCCGATTTGAATGTTATCGTCCACGATCTTAGCGACGAAACAAGTACAGCTTTAAGCGTTGAGGACGATAGTAAATGGATCAACTTGGACCAGCAATACATCAAGTCAGTCAACAGGATGCTAGTTAGTATGAGCGATCAAACGGCAGTTAGCTTCCTGTACCTGCCGATGGCGCCCAAGTCGTCGGAATGCTACGATGCTTATCTCAATTGTTTAGAATTGCTAACCGAGGGTCTACCCCCGACTCTATTGGTGCACGGAACTGACCAAGTTGTATCAACTTCATTGTAAGTGAGCTATATCTTGCGGAAAACCTCACTCATCAAGATGATCATGAGAATACTTAAGGAAAGAATTAGATACTCAAGCGCTAGATACAAACGTCATTCATATTGTTTGTTGTTATAATTGTTATTTTTACTATAATTAGTTTGTCTTATATTGCCACAACACTACGATAGTGAAAAGTCTCTGTCTTTGATATATCAGTGAATAGATTAGATAGATTCTTGCCCTGCCTCACCAGACCGAGCACTTTTTGCGAGGATTCATTGGACTACCTAGGGGGCAGTTAAAGGATTGCGCGAATTCTGGCGCATTAGATAGTGGACCAATGATCCTGAATCGAGCCGGCGAATGGACACCCGAGTTTACGCGCAACTTGAGCACTTCCGGCCGAAATTTGCCGCACCAAATGTTTGCGGCACTAATCCAAAAGAGCTGGTCGGGCGTGTAGTCGAGTCCAGGTAAATGGGGTTCGCGTCCATTGTCCTTGCTCCATCTTCGGTAGGCTCGAAAAGCCTCCTTAATGCCGCCATTGTCCGCAATATTCTCGCCCTGAGTATTGAGCCCATTGACCTTGAGGCCATTTTCGCGAACAGTATAGTTGCCATACTGTTCAATGATACACTGAGCCCGCTCCCTATACCTGGCGTCCGTTTTTGGCTTCCACCAATTCCGATCGTTTCCGTCCTTATCGAATTGCCTACCGCGGTCATCAAAACCATGAGTAATCTCGTGGCCAATAACATATCCAATGGCCCCAAAGTTCATGTAATTTGGACGATCAGCATCAAAGAAGGCGCCTTGCAATATGCCAGCCGGAAACTCGATGCTATTTTCAAGCGAGTTATAATATGCATTCACAACTGCAGCTCGAGCGTGTTTCTTCCAATCGCCACGGATATTTGGCTTCCTCAGCTGATTGAAGGCATAGTCAGTGGACCAAATTCTAAGATTTCTAATATTTTGGTAGAAATTAGTACGCGACATTTTAACGCCCGAATACAAATCCTCCACTAGCTCATCGTCGAGTAACTCGTCGGGATACCCAATGTAAGCTGAAATTGCCTGAGCCTTAAGCTTTGCCTCCTCTCTCGTTTCAGGATCCATCCAATCGACTTCGTCTAGGATTCGCATAAACTCGCCCCTAATATATTCAACCATTTCAAGGGCAGCAATCTTTGAATGTTTGTTGAAGTGATTCTTGACATATAATGCCGAGAGCGCCGTGCCCAGGGCGCCCTCCAGCGACCCTAGGCACTGCTCCCATCGGGGCTCCTCTACCTGACGCCCAGTGGTCACTGTGCTATATCCATGGGCCAGCTCCCGCCACCTGCGCGACAAACCACTCATCGAGTTGCGCACGACTCGCCACATCATATAATTGGCAATTATTTTGGGTTCCGTTTGAACTAACAGCTTATCGATTGAGGATAAAAATGATGGAACTTTTACGATTACTTCGTCATGATCAACATCAATGTCATCGTCCTTAAGCAGACTTGTCAAGTAACGTTGCCAGTCGATGTTTGGCGCCAATTTGTACAAATCTCTAATCAACATTTTGTTATACAATCGGGTGACATTTCGCCTCTGCTCTCGGGGCACCGAGATTCTGGCCAACGAAGTCTCAAAGTCCAGAGCCTCGCGCATCTGCTGACGAGCCTCATGCCTTTGGGCGCCCAACATAACGGCAGCCTCAATCATTAGATTGTAATAAGCCATCACTGTGGTGTCATTCAAGCCTTTGAAGTAGTAACTTCGGTCAGGTAAACCCAATGAACTCTGATCCAATTCAATGATGTAACGCCGGCTATTTCTCACATCCGGTACAACTGACAGGTCAATAATCATGTCGTGCGAAAATCCCCGGTGCCTGAACTTGATTATCGTGTCTAACCAATTGAATTTGCTGTTGTTTGTTGGTGTTGCCGCCACGGATGCTGTCACTGGCCAACCACCGAGATCGCGTAAGATATCAACAAGTGGCGCATCGCCGCGTTGCTCAATGTCTGTTAGATTCATGCAACTATTGTATAAATTTCTCATCTGTCTCACTATTGGTGGATCGGGCGACTCGCTATCTTGGTCCCTTGGTTTTCTCTCGATTAAGGCGCGAAGTTTTACATTTAAATCTGCAGTATTTTGAGAGAACACAGATAGCGACGTTTTTTCGTCCGGTATGAGCTGAGTTTCAATCCATCTACCGCAAGCAAATTGATAGAAGTCATCGCAGGGTTCCGTTCGGTTGTCGAGATTATTCAACAGTTGAGCTGCCGCTCGAATGCAACCGGGAGTCATGCAAATAGACTCCGGGTCGCGCCATTTTGGGCTCACGTAGCTTGTGTAGATGTACTTGATATAGAGGATTAGGATAATGATGAACATGATATAGATGCAAACACTGTGCTTTGGTATGGTGTTGATGTTTCTCCGCGCGCGCTTAGGCGACTGGCCGCCACTTGTTGTCGAGCTTCCCAGGGGTGGGCTCGACGTTCTAATTGGTTGTTGCTGGTTTTGTTGTGGTTGCTGGTTATGGGGAGGTGGACGTGGGCCATTTTGTGAGGCAGGCTTTTGGAGGTTATTTTGCAATTTGTTATTACTATCAATGCTTGAGGTTGAGGAGGAGAAGACCGACGACGAGGACGACAACTTTTCGGGCAATTTTTCTGTACTACCTAAAATGATATTGTTGTTGTTCTTGTTGCTGCTGTTATTACTATTATTATTATTATTGTTATTATTATTATTGATATTATCATTTATGTTATTATCATTATTCTTGTTATTATTGCCACTATCCAAATGGTTCATGTTCATGTCTAAACCACCAACACCAGCGCCAAACCTGCGACTATAGTGGCGCTGGTGTTGCTGGCTCAAGTTGGGCTCCTTTTCGAATGAAGTTTGTTTCGCTGCTTGATGTCGCTGTTTCGCTGCCGCAAAGTCTGCGACATCCAGCGGCGGCAGTGGCGGCATTGCGGAAACTGCAACCTGTTGCTGGCGCCGGTCCATGGTTGTCGCGTGCTGGGTTCCTGCTGCTCGCGTGCCGGTGTGCTGAGGTTTTGTACGTGTGTGCGTGCGTTCAAATCAATAGGTTCATTCGGAGTTTAATGATCGAAAAGATGATATTCTTGAAACTTTTCTATCTGAATTATTTGATTCGATTCACAATTCAATTTTTCTCTCTCTCTCTCAACTCGCGCTGGAACTTTACTTCTGGTCCAATTTCCTCCAAAGACTAGTTCATTATTTGAAGACTCTCACTTTTGCTGGGCCAGTTAACTTGGAGCTGGATTCCATTGGAATTCTGCAGGAAACGAGTGGTAAATTTTTGGAGAGATTAGCTGTCTTTCTGTCAGTTTATTTGCTCTTTCATACAAACCGATCGATCGATCGCTCGCTTTGTGCTGCTTTACTCGTTTGTATTGAAATTCTTCCCCGGGAACGAGATAATAAAACAAACCACCAAAACAAAACACAGCAAAACAATGGACTCCACTCGATCTCTCTCTCTCTCTCTCTCTCTCTCTCTCTCTCTCTCTCTCTCTCTCTCTCTCTCTCTCTCTCTCTCTACTCTCTCT
>WNKI01000003.1:182074-325553 GCA_015350385.1 Aculops lycopersici | reverse complement strand
TACTACTACTACTACTACGTACTACGTACTACGTACTACTACTACTACGTACTACTACGTACTACTACTACTACGTACTACTACTACTACTACTACTACTACTACTACTACTACTACTACTACTACTACTACTACTACTCTCTCTCTCTCTCTCTCTCTCTCTCTCTCTCTCTCTCTCTCTCTCTCTCTCTCTCTCTCTCTCTCTCTCTCTCTCTCTCTCTCTCTCTCTCACTCACTCACGTACCTGCTTTCAGGTAAATTGGTGGTGTTTAAATGACTAGTCAGAAAACGCGAGCGCTCGAAATGATATGTCTAAATAAATAGCAAGATCACAAGAACAAACGAAACCTGCAATTCTCATTCAAATTGATATCTAAATTTTAAACGATGACTACCCGACGACGCTGGCCGCATAATTAAACGTTACTCGCGAATTACACCATCAGAGCCGCAGTCGTTGGCTAGGTGATAGTGGTGCGTCTCGACTAATTGGATAACAAGATCCCAATTAGGACAAGTACTACTAGTTTTTCTTTATACAACTGACTAACTAAATAACTAACTAACAAACTAACCAACTGACAAACTCGCCACCTCACTTTCACACTCCTCAAGTGCGAGTCGATTGGTGTTAGACCGAAAGTTTTTCGCCAACATTCCTCCAACTTCTCTGCAAAACTACGAGTTGTTGCGGCAACTTTTCCTCCTCCAGTCCAATTAAGTGAAAACTAGACGACTAAGAAGAAGAAGAAGAAGGAAACCAAATTGACTGCAACGACAACGAGCATTCAAATTTTGGCATAGATTTTCAGAAGCTCAGCTGACTTGGTGTCAGAAGCTCGAATTGCCATACGCTCGTTCGTTTTTATCGTCTTGCAGTTTTGTCACCTTTACTCTAGCTGCCTAATCTTGGCCAAGATTATCACAGAGCTGGAGTTTTCTTCGTCGTCAGGTTGATTGGTGAGATGACATACACACACACTAAAGCTTGTGGCAGTGGCTTGCCGAACTTTAGAGTGGAGCTTGCAATTTCAGAATGTGGAACGAGAATCTTCTTGAGGTGTTAACACTGGGCCAAATTAAACCATCAACTTCATTGACTCTCACAATCGTAACTCAACTTAGATACTTAAGCTCACAAGGGACAAGCTAACAAGCTAGTCCCTCAATCGACCAATCAGTTGATCATGTGCCAGCTTCGCATTGCGTAACTTTACTGTCATCTTCTCCTTTTTACACTCACTTTGCATGCTTTCTGCGGCTCTTTTGAGTCAGAGTTGATGAAATCAGGAGGAACTCGACTCTTTTAGTCGAAAGGCCCACTAGAAGCAAGGAGAACTCAAAGAAAGTCATTCGAATTTAGAAGAGTAATGCTTAATTGTAATTGCTACCTGGCTAACCACCAAGCTCGCTTTTTTAAGGTAGGCAAGCGAAGCATCGACTAGTGGACTCACTGCTCGCTGCTTTGTGTGGTCTTGCCATTTGTATTGATGCATCCACTTCGATTGGTAACACTCACACACACACACAAACTCGCACAAAGCTAGCAGTTTAAAAAACTCGTGACAAAAAACTCGAAACTTACCTGCCGTTTTGATTCGATTTCTTGTGGTAAATGTGCGGTGTGTCGCTTAGATCGATTTGGTGGAAACTTATGCGCGTTCTTCTATTTCTATTCCTCTCCGTAATCCTCACAATGGCGAAGATCAACGAAGATTCTCAACTACTTTGGACTAGATGTACAACTACTTCGCTGAGATTGGTGAGCTAAATACAGTGATGATTGGAATCGCATAGCTGAAAAACTGAACTCTACTTCAACTGCCAGCAGGTTGCTCTCTTATATACGGCAAATGTTTCACCTCTCAAGTTCTCAACTCATGGAAATTAAATAGAATGTTCTACTCTAAAAGGTAACAACCGTTTTTTTTTGCTTATCCAATACTATGACTGGCGGTATTCTAAACGACAAATCGGTGTCGATGGTGATTTCGAATCGGAGGCGCCAAATTCAGCCACCCGATTCTAGAGGTCAAGTTTTTTCGTTGTTCCATTGATTTGTATGGATTCATATGGAATCAGAGCAATCCGAATACACTGATTAGTTGCCATGTAGTGAAAAGCTTTCGTGGAAATGAGTCGTTTGAGTTTATGATACACAAACTAAATCAGTTTGCCCCGGTTTCACTTGATTGAATCCACAAAGACACATCCGTCTCGAGGTTTTACCAGTGGTAGGTAAGGAAGTGGTGGCAACTCGTGGTGCTGTTGAAACTTCCACTCAGTGATAGAGTATAGCACAGGGTAAAATCGAAACTCAATGAAGCTTGGCGCGCGAGATTTTCCAGTTTAGCTGAAGGAGGAAACTCAAAAAAGTGTCACACTTTTCAGCTAGTTTATGTCGAATTTTGTGTAGAGCAAAGGGGGCGTGGCATTTGTCTTTGTTGTTCTGTTGCCACTCAAAACCTACTGTCTATTGAAGACTTGTATTGGTAGTAATGACAACAAAAGTGATAGCAACAACAACAAGTCGCCGACCCGAAACGAGTTGAGCAGAGGTGATAAACAAACCGGAGCGATTTCTAGCGGGCACTACGTGACTTTGTTCGTGCAAACCACTATACGAATGCCGAACGAGCCAATCTAGTTCATTAGTTAGTACCTGTTGCTCTAACTCTGTACCTTTAGAACTTACGAGCGAGCGAGCGAGATATAGTTGTAGTTGATTGGCAAGCTTGTGGAATCAGGTAGACGATAAGAAATGCGAGCGAGAAAGTGAACGCATAAAGCTGGGGTTTGGAATCAACGGGCGAGACCGTTTTTTCTCTTCGAACTGTAGTTGTTCTCACACAAATACAATGGCCTCACTCTCTCCTATGCTTTGCATGGGATTTCGTAGCGAAAGTGTACGCAGAAAGCACGCGTCACAATCCATTTGTATGGGCCAACGATAAGCAAGGCAAAACAGCATGCGAAGCACATGGCTGGAAATATTCTTTGGATTACCTAATCTGGTCAACAAGATATATTGTCGTTCATATCAACCACCCCATCTTCCTATTACATTTATAAATCCAACTAAGCATACTGACACTGAATATGCTGAAACACCTATTCAAAGTGGGCCAATGCCTCAATAGTAGGTCGCCTCAGACCTTTCTTAAGCCAGTAGTATACAGACAATGCTTGCTAGTTCGTTATGAATCAAGTGCACCGGCCAGAGAGTTTAGCCAAGATCTAGTGGCTAGCTGGCCGCCACAAATTAGAAATTTCCTTGCTCAAGAGAGAATTGAAAGACCAACACTTATTCAAGAGCGAACGCTGCCAATTGCAATGGAGAACAGGGATTTAGTTGGCATTGCTCGTACTGGTTCCGGCAAGACACTTGCCTTTGTAATACCGGCTGTGATGAAGATACTCAAGGAACGGGAGTCAAGACAACATGCAGAAGGTGACCCAAGGAGGGCACCAATAGATGGACCCACTTGTCTAGTCCTAGCACCAACCCGAGAATTAGCCACGCAAACGAATGATGTTTTTAGAAAATTTCGCAATATGGGCATCAAATCGATTGTTTTGGTTGGTGGCGCTTCACGATCAGCTCAAATCCACCAGCTGCAAGACATGAGGCATGATGTATACATCGCCACGCCAGGTAGATTAAAGGACCTTATGGATTCAGGTTTGGTCGACTTATCAAATGTAAAATATCTAGTCCTCGATGAAGCCGATCGTATGCTTGACATGGGTTTCGAGCCACAAATTAGAGCAATCATACAAGATGTACCAAGAGAACGCCAAACCCTCATGTGGTCTGCCACATGGCCCCGTGAAATCCAACAGTTAGCCAGACAATTCATGAAAGATTACGAGCACATTGCTGTTGATGGTGAAAAGTTGCAAGCTAATCCGAATATCAATCAGGTCATCGAGGTCATACATCCGCGAGAGAAGCTCAGGTTAACTTTAGAATACTTAGAGAAATTCAAGAAGGAAGTAAATGATCCAAGAGTGTTGATTTTCGTCAATACTAAGCGTCTAGCCGATCAACTTATCGTCATGCTTATGCGAAATCGTTACCGTGCCGTCTCTATGCATGGAGATAGAAGCCAAAGGCAAAGGGATGATGCCTTGCGTTTGTTTAAGAATAGACAATGCAATATAATGGTAGCAACTGACGTGGCTGCTAGAGGTCTGGATATTAGCGACATTTCACATATTATAAATTTTGAATTCCCTAACAACCTGGAAGACTACATCCATCGGATCGGTCGAACGGCAAGACACGAAAAGAAAGGAACAGCGGTATCGTTCTTAACAGAAAATAATGCGGGAATGGCTAAAAAATTGATCAGAGTATTGCAGGAGACTAATCAAGAAGTTCCAGACAAGTTAAGGGATTTAGCCACCAACGATCGTTTTATATTTAGATAGAATCTGACGCAGAGACTCCTTGTCATCAGTATTGATCTCGCCCTTGGGAAATTCAACATTAAATGTAATGTACAGTGCACCCTTCTGGTGATTGTTATCATAATTTGGCATTCCCTCGCCTGCCTTCCTGACTCGAGCACCCGGCCAGGTTACCTTCTCTCGAGTGATTCTAACTTCGTGTCCATCCAAGTGCTTAATGGAAATACTGAAACCTGTCAAAGCGTCGGAGAGACTAATTGTGGCGTTCGTATGAAGATCATCGCCACGACGTTCGAAAACTGGATGTGGCAGGGTTCTTATACGAACCCTCAAATCACCTGGGTCACCATCAATGTGTGGCTCGCCCTCGCCATGGAATTTTTGTTCGGCACCCTCTTTCATTCCGGGTTCAATTTCGACTTCTAATATTTTCTCCTGAGTTGTCAGTTCCATATTCGGACATTCATCACAAACAGTTTGTTGCATCATTTGGAATCTACCTGGACCTAATTGTCTTGTTATCATCTCTTGTCTACAATTACACTTCCTAGTTCCCTTGGCTGGCTGATAAACTTTTTTAACTCGAAGGAGTTCTACAAATTGACCGACGTACAACTCCTCATAGGTAACCCAGAGATCAACGGTAACATCAGCGCCACGTGGCGTCTCCTTGTTCTCCTGGTGACCTCCGGAAAAGCCAAAGAAGTCACCAAAAAAGGACTCAAATGGATCCATGCCTGCTCCACCTCCAAAAGAGTTCATCTTTTTCAACTTATCCTCGCCCCCCTCGTCGTATAATTTGCGCTTCTTAGGGTCAGACAGCACCTCAAAGGCCTCACGTAAATCTTGGAATTTTTTTGAAGCATCCTCGTCGTTTAGATTCTTATCCGGGTGCATCTTTATGGCCAATTTCCTAAAACTTCTCTTGATCTCGTATTCGCTTGCATCCTTGCCGACACCAAGAATTTTGTAAAAATCTCTACCTGCTAAACAAGTGACAACAAATATTGTAAGTACAACAAGGTACATGGCAGCCACTTGGGGCAATCTGAAAATATTCGACATATCTCAGGTGGTGGAGTTATTGGTTGCTATAATAATTTGCCAGGTTATGGGGTAATATAATTTAATAAATTAAGTTTCCTAATTGCTATTGCGTTAGATGTTTCCAAAAATAATACATATCCAAATACAAAACATTGACCACAGGTCCACAAAACGATGACGAGGCATTCGGACCGTTTGCATTGTAGATTTTTGTTTCGCTCTCTTGTCGCACGCAGAGACTCATGAGCTACCGCTGCTAAAGAATCCACTCCCATTCAACGCAACGGAGGCCATGTGATTTACAAGTCTGCCTGTAAATTTGCCTTTCTGCATGCGTGACAGCAAGCAAGCGAACAAATATATTGAATCTCATCATCAGCTGTTCACCTGTCCTGTAGTAATGAAGAATACAAATCAATATTCAGGATGCAATCATATGGTAAATTGAAGTGCTATAATATTTGCATGTAAGTGGGTGGGTGGTAGTCATTCGCTAAATATAATCAATGACATTGCCAATGTAGCGAGAAAATTTGAATATTCCTCATCGAAGAGGACTCGATCTTGGGCAATAAACTCAAAGTGGTGGGTCCTTCAAGCATTACAATTGAGGATCCGTGATAAAGATAAGAGACCAGCAGCAAGCCAGACCGGTCAATTTACCTAGCTCTTCATGGCTTTCGTAGAAAGATGGCGGTTGAAGATAAGATGCGAGCTGAGTTGGGCCAGATGATTGTACCTGAGAAAAAGTGGTAGAGGCCATTTGAATCAATATTGTAGTTGAAGTCAGCGCCTCAGCGCGATTCTACTCTGGTCCTCTTGTCTCTCTAGTCTATCCTTTTCCTTCAGTCGATTGAGCAAAAAAGCATTGGTTGCCTGAGGTGGTCGAAGTCTTAACATTGGAAGCGCGCGAATGGACCGAAATATCCGAGCGAATGGTCTTTCTCTCGGACTTGGTGGCCTGCGTTTTGTATCGTAACTTCTACGCATCTTGTTCGTATCGTAGCACGCGATAATATCAATCGCGAGAGAGAAAAATCTCAAGCCCACTTCAGGTGGTTGTAATCTCGAAACCATTTTGCAAGCGTTAGTTGGCTACTTATTTCAATCCCACCAAATACTGTACCTACTGCGCGGACACACCGCAGAAGTTGGAGAGATACGATCTCGGCCAAAGTGGCGATCGTATCTATCACCCAAAGCCGAGTAGCCACTCGAATTGGGCCTCTTTGTGTGATTATGCAAATAATCAGACCACTTTGGGCGCATGTCGCCCTCGTTTAGTCTTTTCCACGAAAGTCTCTCAACTTCCGCTTATCGCCTCAAGTTCAGTCGGTGGCTTGTGTAGCAAAGCTGATGTTCGAGCAAGGGAAGGTTACCTCTCTGTTCTATTCGGTTGCCCATTCAAGAGCTGAGTGTCACTAGCTCGCTCGCTTGCCCTCTTGCAGGTGGCCACTTTGAGGTTGTGATCTTGATTTTGATGGATTATGGAGCATGCGCCAAGTGGAAGTTCAACTTCCGCTCACTCGTTAGTTAGATGGTTTCGTTCATTTAGCGATCACCACTCACAATAACGCTCTTATATAGGCACATCTTCAATCACGTGGCTTTAAATTATCTCACTATGTCGTGGTCGCCGCTGCCTTCTATTCGTTGTGCTCATTGGTCGAGCAAAGGAATGCGCAAGCGGCAACTAGCAATGGCCACAGCGACCCTATGTGCCCTGTGCATTGCGACCGGAGATGGAGCCCGCCTTTGGACTTGGTACTAGCGATGATGACGCCTCGATTATGAGGAACAGACACTAAACCGGCGGCAACTCCAATTATTAGCCTCGGTCTCGACGCGAGAAATTCGAGTTTGTATTTGTAGTGCGAGAGCAATAAACGACCTCTACGAATGCGAGTGTCTTTATGTCGATTTCAAATTGTTGGCACCAGTCTATCGTGCTTCAAAGGCGAAGTCAGCGACGGTGGAGAGAGAGGGAGAGCTTAATTAGACACAACACAGGGACTATGGAATAACCAACCGAACAGTACTACCGCTATCACTAAGGCGACGACGACAACCTAGACATCGACGGCAACGACGAGTTATTCACTCATCTCAAGTGTCCAATTGTTTATTGTTCAATCAAACTCATATCAGCCATCCGTCTCTATTATCATCGATGTTAGTAACCAACGAAGTGCCAACACCGCCGACAAGCTCCATGTTTATTGACCAATAAGCAAGCCGCCAACAACAAAAAGAAGCTGCTCAGTTGACTCGAAGCTGGTTATGCACTGCTCTCTATCTTTATCTAAGTCCTTCCCTCTTTCCCTCTCATAGTGATTAACTCAGGACATAGCGACCACCGGCGAGCTCCTCAAACGAGTCAATGCCAAGCAACTCGGAACAAAGAGTCACAAATAACGGAGATAGAGAGACTGTTGGCTAGATCAATTGTCCAGCCGATAGTTGGTTGGTCGAGCACTGAATCGAATAGGTCAAATCGAGAGAAGAACACCACATAATGATGCAACACAAGAAAGTGGCCAGCCAACTGAAACCGCAAACGGGTGCCAGCTGTCGTGGCGATGGGGGAAACACTGGCAATCGACATAGTTTGCCCGACGTGACTCATCCGGTTGCGGCGCCAGCTTTGATTTTCCGTCCGCCAAATTTGCCCCGACCGGAAGGGACGAGCAACTCGCAATCAAAAGACACTGTTCTTGCTCATAATAGGCAAATGAGCAGCCTGTTGGTTGATAATATGGGCAACGTAATTAGTTTTTCGCCAGACCGTGGGGGCGCTAGTGGCGCTGGCTGGTCGTCGAGTTGTCATAGTTTGCGAATGGCAACTGAGCACAAAAACTTGGTTAAAGATAGTCGAATGGCCGCTCCATCGCCTTCATCTGATTGTATGATGGAGATACAAGCAAACGTATCGTCGGATGACGAGTCGGGTTCGTGGTCAACGAAACCGGACACGCCTCCAACAGCCCTTCCGCAAACAGGTACCCTACTGCCGACACGCGTAGTGTTAGTTAAAAAATCAGCCATCAGGAACCAGGATACCACGGACTGCGACGACGACTGCGTGGCTGAGCCTCCGCCAAGGCAAATAGTGACGGGCACATCGGCGACATTAATGTATCGTAATGCCCTGGCACAACGAGAGGAGGAGAAGACTAGTAAAGGTTTGCAGATGCGCAGAAGTAACGCAAACAGCAGCCACGTTGAGTCAACGGGCGCAACTTCGGCCGAGGCACCTAGTGACGGCGAGTGCATGGCGCCAAAGACCACGACTGAGACTAAAACGGCTAGAGTAGCGGTAAGCGAAGGCATCGCGTTAGATAATAGTATAGGTGACGCGCCGAATTTCGATCGGCTAGACAGCCAACGGAAGTTGAGCATCGGAAGTTTTGTGGCGCTTGATTCTGGTGGTGAATTAATTCCCGCCCCAATCGCAAACACGTCTTCGGTTTCCGCCAATCGGTCGGAACTTTTTGTAGTTGATTGTTGGGATCCTGAACCTCTGACAACAAATGAACTGGGCTGTGTAAAGACTGGTACACTGCGCAGAGACTCGAGAGATTTTAGTGGCGACAGCACCGATGGTTGCATAAAAAGTTGTACAAATCCAAGTATACGACTGAAGCAGCAACAACAACAACATCAAGAGCAGAGAAGAGTGCAGGTGGTTGTTGAGAGCAAGACTTCCGGAGCTAGAAGCAAGATTATCGATTATGTAAGCAGAGTTAAAATTCCAACGCCCAAATTGATCGGCAGCAAATCAAGTGATTGGCCTAATAACAAGTCCCACTCATTAAAAGGAGCAATTAGATCACAAGTAAGCAAAATCATTGGCCAACTGGGAGTTGGCTTTGAACTTGGAACACAAGAGGAGCCGAAAGTTGATAGTAATTTGGACAAGGCGGCAGCAGCAGGAGTAGCGGCGCAAGTAGAAGCTGTAATTGCATCGACAAATTCAAATCCTCAAGCTGAACTTGAGACTCCAATTTTAGCTTCAACAACAAAGAGCAACTCTTATTTCAGCTTTAGATTAAATGACATTCTTGCCAATTCAAATATCATTGAAGCCCCCACTGATGGCTTAGCAAACAAAACTCTCCTCGACCACAACAGGGAATCAAACAAAATGCTGAAATCAAGCCACCAAGATTCGGCATCAATAACCGATAAGCAGCCACAGCAGCAAGGTCAATCGCAGGAGAGACAGATGATTGAGGAGATTAGTGCAAGTGTAAATGCAAATCCAAGTGCAAATAAGAAGACGGTAGCGGCCGGTGACTACCCTAACACAAATCGATGCGCTTATCAGCGCGAGCTCGACGACCGGCGCTCGACTTACTGCTCGTCGGTGGGCGCGATGACAACCACTGATCTTAATTACGATTCGTCCGACAGTAACAACTTCAATAACTACAGCAACAACAACCAAATCGGCATAGTGAATACAAGAAGCTCCAACTCAAACATGAACATGAGTGCCAGCAGTAATAGCAGAAGAAAGATGCAGCAAGAATCTGGCGGCGGAAGTGGCGGCGGCGGCGGCGATGGTTCCAAGTTGTCGTTCGCCTGCAAGATTAGAATGGTAGATGGCGGCGGCGGTGGTGGCAGCAACAACAAGATGAAGCCATTGAAGCCACGAGAGAATTGGGCCAATAACTTTGAGTTCCTACTGGCGGTCATTGGATTTGCCGTCGATTTGGGAAATGTTTGGCGATTTCCATATATTTGCTACAAGAACGGAGGCGGTAAGTTTAAATCTTGGCTCGTTATTGTTTTGGTTTTTCATTTGTTAGTGAGACTACATCTGGTAAGAGGCTATCTACTAACACTTCCGCCGGTCAACTACTTCTAGGCGCCTTCCTCATTCCCTACACTGTTATGTTTATCCTCGGCGGTTTGCCCATTTTCTACCTCGAAATGTCCCTCGGCCAGTTCTTCTCAAGCGGCTGCTTGACCATTTGGAAACGAATTTGCCCTCTAGCCAAGGGTATTGGCTATGCAATGTGTGTTTTAAATTTCTTTACAAGTCTATATTACAACACCATCATTAGCTGGGCAGTGTTCTTTTTTGTTGAATCCTTTACTAGCGTCCTCCCATGGACTAGTTGCAACAACAAGTGGAACTCGCCCGACTGTCGCACCATAGAGCAGCGCCAAGCGACTAGATTCACCCCAAGTGGCAGTGGTGGCTTATCTGAAATTAGTGGCATCGATCCGGCATCAATGATGCATGCAAATATCTCCACTCCAACGCGAGATTATTTCGAACGCGAAGTCCTCCAAGTGCACAGGTCACATGGAATTGATGATTTGGGATCAATAAGGAAACCGCTAGCAGCTTACCTGGCCATTGTCTATGTATGTATCTACTTTGCAATCTGGAAGGGAGTCAAAAGTACAGGTAAGGCAGTTTGGATCACCGCGATTCTACCCTACTTTGTGCTCATTCCTCTCCTAGTTCGCGGTGTTTTCCTCGAGGGAGCCTGGCTAGGTATCAAGTATTACCTCTACCCCGACTGGGGCAAGATAATTGACGTCGAAGTTTGGGTTGAGGCGGCCAAGCAGATTTATTTCTCACTTGGCCCCGGATTTGGCACTTTAATGGCACTCTCCAGCTACAACAAGTTCCATCACAATTGCCAAAGAGACGCACTAATTGCTGCAAGCGTCAACTACTTCGCTAGCTTCATATCCGGCCTGGTGATCTTTGCGGTTCTAGGTTACATGGCAACAATAGAGAATGTCAGCATTGCCGAGGTGGCCACAGAAGGTGAGTAAAGAGAGTTTGATTGATTACAATCTAACAGGTGATAACTTGACCATTGGAAATTTTAAACTAATTGAAAGCGCAACAAAACACATGCAAATAAAAACAATCTTCAGGTCCTGGTCTCGTGTTCCAAGTTTATCCCGAGGGTCTAGCAACGATGAAGTTTTCCTCAATGTGGTCCGTACTTTTCTTTATAATGGTTATCACACTGGGAATAGACAGCACGGTAAGTGGAATCTGACTGAGCATTTGAATCTCTTGCATGTAGAACAAAAAACTAATACCTCTTGTCCTCGGTTTACTAGTTCGGAGGCTTAGAATCAGTCATCACTGGTTTATGCGATGAGTATCCTCACGTTTTGAGGGCTCATCGTGGTGTATTCATTGGATTGCTCATCATTATCATCTATTTATGCTCTCTGCCTACAACCACATACGTAAGTAATTCATGCTCGAGGTTTTTGAATACCATTTGATGATACACCTTTGATTGACTAAATATAAACTAAACTTAACAAAATGATGATTCGACAATATCGCAGGGCGGAAATTATGTAATCTACGTACTAGAATCGTATGGAACCTCATTATCACTTCTATTCATTGTTTTGATTGAGACAGTAATTGTTTGTTGGCTCTATGGGGCAGATAGATTTTGCAAAAATTTAGAAGAAATGCACGGAACTAAACCGGGCGCTTACTGGCGCATTTGCTGGAAATACATCTCGCCGACCATACTGTTGCTTATATTTATGGCAGCCTGTGGCCAGGAGTTAGACAAGTACCATATTTTGAAGTCAGGCGACTATACCTATCCTAGCTGGGCGCCAACCGTTGGTCTCCTAATGACAGGCTCGTCATTATGTTGCGTTCCAATCTATGCCATCTACTATCTCAAGACAAAAACTTCCGGTCCCCTATACGAGCGTCTTAGGATTACGTGCAAGCCCATTGAGATTGACTCAAGGGATAGTAGATCATCGCGGGATCCCTACGCCGAGGCTTTGAACAAAATCAGGGATGAGAATGATGATCATCGAGATACTATTATATAGTAGCTATAATAAGATACTCACCGCAGAAACTCGCAACTCGACGAATCTCATCTCTCACTCTCAACAAGCATCTTCAATCACAATATTTTTGTCCAAACAAAGAGTTGAATGGTCATAGTTATATTCCAATAATATCTTATCAACCAACTTAATAACTATAGATTGCAACGACGAAATATAATATAACAACCTCTTATTAAGTCAATGTTTTTAACTTTGAATACCCTGAATGATTAAGGAATATCTTTATTCGAATGTGTAATAAAATATTCAGGATAATGATTAAGATATGGTTTTCTCACAGGTCACACCTTTGATTTCGTCGAAATATGGATGCGTGACAGCCGTTTTGGCATTCAATCTTTTGTGAGGATCATAGATGAGCATTTTCTCGAGCAAATCTAGGCCGACATCATCCAGTTGAGGAACCAGGGAGCGGCAAACATTTCGTTTCCAACAGGGAAATGAGGGTTTATAAGCTTTCAATGAGGTAACTCCGGGCCAAGTTTCTTCAGTTGGCGTGCCCATGGTTCTAAATATGCGAAACAATTGATCGATCTCCGAGTCGCCGTGAAATAGTGGCCTCTTGGTTGCCATTTCGGCAAATATGCAGCCAACGCTCCACATATCTACAGGTGTCGCGTAACGGGGACAGCCTAGCAGCACTTCGGGCGCCCGGTACCAAAGAGTCACCACTTCGTGGGTGTAAGCTCTAACTGGAATAATGAATGCACGAGCCAGACCAAAGTCGGCCAGTTTGATAGTTCCCTTCGAGTCAATGAGCAGGTTCTGTGGCTTCAGGTCACGATGGAAGACTCGCCGCTTGTGGCAGAATAATAAAGCATCTAGTATTTGGTATAGGTAGCTCTTTAACAACATTTTGTCAATATACTCTTCGTCAGGTAGATTGTCCAAGTATCGCTTTAGATCCATCGATAGAAACTCGAATACTAAGTACAACCGACTCTCTGTTAGGTGGACATCTTGTAGGTAGACAACATTTGGATGCTGGAGCTCCTTGAGTAGTGATATCTCACGCATTGCCGTCGATGGTACTCCCTCGTCCTCATTCTCGAGACGGATTTTCTTTAAAGCAACAATTTTGTTTGACTTCTTATGACGAGCTTTGTAGACGACACCATAGGTGCCCTCGCCAATTTTCTCTATCTTCTCGTATTCCATCATCTTGTGAGATCCTATGTTTCCTTATGAGTGAGATGCCAATTGGCTGATGATTGGAAATGTTTACACAAATTTAAAATAATTATAAATGATTACACATTTACATATAATGATGTGTGTCTAGGATTTAGTGTGATGATTGTTTATTATGCCAGTCGATAAAATACCAAAAATATGCCTAGTCTACCTATTAGACAAACTACCAATAACAACAACACGAGTTTCGGTTAGTGGAAGAAGCGGCGCGCGAATCGCGGCCACTGGTTTTCCATTGAGTTGTCGCTGCGATTCTAGAACGAGTGAACCAATGACCGTTGCGCTTGTTGCGTGAATACAACCAGTTTTATGCAGAAACGAGGAACAGTGATCTTGGTTGGTTATCGCGCCTTAAGGGGCGCGAAATTCGAAGCTTCCTGCGGCTATCTAATAAGTGATTACGATTGAGTTGATGATGTTGCCTTCTTCCCTCCCCGCCCCCGACCTCCACCACGGCCACTTCGGCCACCCCCTCGGCCGCCTCCTCGCGATCTAGTGCTGCCTGGTGCAACGTCCGAGGTGCTCGTCGGTCCATACGGCGCGTACTCGTCTACTGAGGTCAATTCAATGTGGTTATGATTGAATAGCTCGTCGTTTACGCTGCCACCAACACCACCATCACCGCCTTCACGGGCGCCTTCCATTGAGGTTGTACTGTTGCCTAATGAGGTCTCACCACGAGCTCCACTTCGGCGCCGCCTGAGTTCGATATCGAGCTTCTCCTCAATATCCTTCAGAATAGCAGCACGATTCTTTTCTTCATTTTCGATTTCAGCTTCAAGGTGGGCAATTTCCTTTTTCCTGGTATCCAGTATAGTTTTATGTCGCCGCTGATCCTCAGAGATACTCTTCATCTGTTGCATTTGGAAACGCTCAATCTACAGGTGCGGGATATTCATTCAAGATATGTATTAGTTATTTGTTCAGTAATCGAACACGAAGACCCCGGCAGATTGAGAGCTATCTAGATTCACGTACTCACCTCTTGAGCTTGATCTTGTAACAACTGACTACGCCACGCAATAAATTGTATACTCTGCTCGTGGCAAGATTTCCGCAATTGATCTACGGCATTCTGGTTAAGCGTGATCTTCTCACGCAGAGACCGAACTCTTCCGTCGGACTCGAGAATATATCTAACTGTCTTTTGTTGGTCTAATATCTTATCTATATTCTTATCCTTGTCTGAGATCATTGCCTCGACGGCCGTTTGTGTTTGTTGAAAATCCACATAGTTCTCTTCAACCTTGCTTTTCTCCTCTATAGTATCTTGTAACAATCTCAGGTATCTCTTTAAGGTAGTTAAACAATCATCAATAGCTTCCATTGTGGTTGTTTGTTTTAGAATTGATTGTTTTATCAAATTAGAATGTAACCAGAGTGATAGGAGATATATTGCTGTAGTTCGCCGAAGGGTTACATAGAGATATTGCAGCTAGCTCAGTGAACTGTTGCAAAAGTTCGCTCACGCGGAGATGCGCGCGTTAGATTGGCAAAGCTGCTTTGCAACGCGTGCAAAAAGAGCCGAATGGGCACTAAACAGAAATGTTTGTTTACATTTTTCTGACACAATGCTCACGTGCTCTTTTTAAGATCAGAACCCATCTATTGATGAAATGAGTAAAAATATAGTATTCTATGGCACCCCACTCAGCAAGGTGTTGAATAATCATGAGGATAGCAATAGAGATGGACCAATCAATAGTCGTCGGGCTCGATTGGGTCAGCAGCAGGTGGTAAAAGATGAACAGGGGCGCAGAAGATTTCATGGCGCTTTCACTGGCGGTTTCACTGCAGGCTACTACAACACGGTGGACTCGGTTGAAGGTTTTAGGCCGAAGCAATATGTGACTCATCGTAAGGATAAAAGAGATAATGGAGAATCGTCGTCGTCTACAGCAAACTTCACTCAGAGACCCGAGGATTTTATGGATGAGGAAGACCTCGGCGAGTTTGGGATCGCTCCTAAGAAGATTCGGGTGAATGAAGGGTACGGTGAAAGCAGCTTTGCAAAGCTGAACATCTCAAGCGATAAGACATCTCTCCTCCAATTGATTCAACCAACATCTATCTCCGTTGGTGAGAAAATACTCAAGACTTTGAATGCAACTTACGGATTTTGTCACATTGAGGAAGTCCCAAATAGCCTCAACTATGAGGAGAAGAATGACTTTCATGGCTTGGGTTACAAACCAATCCAGGCTAAGCAATCTACAATCGGCAAAATAAAACCTTTAAAGGCAACTATTGACAAGGGTAAGCGTTTGGAAATCTCTGGAGAGGCATTCGGATCTGGTGTTCTAGACGATGACGAAGATTTCTTAGATAACATAGATGCATATGGGCACGACGATATCAACAACTACGAGTTTGGTAGATCTAAACGTGAAAAAGAAACTACCAAAACTTGTCATGAGGTACACGAGAGTCGAAACGATGTGCTTCATGGCTTTGAGCTAGCTGTATCTAATGATTCATCAGAGGGAAGAAAATGTGATAATTTTCAAGAACCACAAATTCCAGATTCATGGAATGCACCTACTCGTGATCAACCTTATATACCACCATCTAAAACATCAATTAATTCAAGCTATGGTAGCAGCAACAAGATCTCCCTAGATGATAATCTATTTAGTAAGAAATTCACAACAAGCTCAGAGTATATTAAGTCGAATAATACAATAGAAAAAAAAGCTGGCCTTCTCTCATACAAAGATCTCAAAGAAACTGAGTCAAGTCCTACAAGTGTAGAGCATGAACCCTCTAGTGAACCAGGTGGCATAGTTCGACAGGCGACTAAAATCACAATAAAACGTCAGATCCTTGAGTGGCGTCCATGCAGTTTATTGTGCAAACGCTACAACGTCTCGAATCCCTACCCAGATGGCTCATTTTGTGGTGTTAACCAGGACATCCAACCAAGTGACACTAATCTTGGTATCGGAGCAGATCAATGCTCTACTAGTGATTGGTCCAACAACCCTCGAATTGAGGCAGGAACACACAGACAACGGAAGCTTGCGTCGATGGATCTGAAACGATCAATATTTAACATAGCCTTCAAGAGAACCTCTGAAATTACGATGATTGATAGTGATGAGTCGGATCAAGACTCAGATGTCCTCGTTGTAGCCACATCAAAGCAAGAACCAGAGTTGGTTGTTATATCTGATTCATCATCATCGTCTTACGGACCACCAATGCCATCACGGAGAAAGAAGAAAAAGACTAAGACTAAATCTAAAAAGAGTAAAAAGCACAAAAAGCATGGGTAAAGTTTTATGATTATCAAGCCAAGTGATTGAAGAGATTAAATTCTCCTTTTCAGTATTCAATATTGAATGGATAATACTTGTGGTCCTTGTTCCACTCTAGAGCACAAAACCTAAAGCCGCGGTCGAAGGACTCGAGCTCCTTGATTTCCTCCGGAGTCAATTGGAAGTCGAAGACCTTCATGTTGTCGATGATTCTTTCCTTGGTCACACTCTTTGGGATGACAACGATGCCGCGATCGATTTGGAATCGGATCAAAACTTGTGCTGAGGTCTTGCCATACTTTTCGGCAATCTTCTTAACTTTTGGGTCGTCCATGAGACTAGGGTCCTCTTTCTTAGCCCATGGTCTATCCGGTGATCCAAGTGGACTGTAGGCGGTGACTACTATGTCCTTGCTCTTGCAGTAATCGATCAACTTGTTCTGGATAAGGTACGGGTGACACTCAACCTGGTTCACCACTGGCTTAAACTCACAGATCTCCAGGATGCGGTCAATCTGCTCATGGTTGAAGTTGGACACACCAATCGACTTGGTCAATCCAGCCTTCTTAACTTGCTCCATTCCCTTCCATGTGTCCAAATAATCAACATCGCTGGTTTTAGTTTTGTTGTCCTTGTCAGTTGGGAAGTTACCCTCACCCTCGGCGAATCCAAAGGGCCAATGGATAAGGTAAAGGTCAAGATAATCAAGCTTCAGGAGCCTCAGTGTTTCCTTGATTGCTCCTTCAACTAGGTGAGTGCTATGGAAGGCATTCCATAATTTTGAAGTGATGAAAAGTTCTTCCCTCTTGACAACACCGTCCTTGAAAAGTTCAGTTAGAGCTTCACCTACCTCGTTTTCGTTACCATAGACAAAGGCACAATCAATGTGCCTGTAGCCGGCTTTGACCGCATCAATGACAGCATTCTTTACGGCATTTGGTTGAGATTTCCAAGTGCCGAGACCAAAAATTGGGATTTGGTTTCCATCGCTTAGTTTAACATTGGGAATGTTTGCCATCTTGAAGAAAAGTTTGTTTGTTTGTTCGACTTGCGAGAGTAATTTTTTTTTCGTTTGCTGAATCGGATTAGATGACTTGCTGTGGATCAAAATTAGTGAGTTGAAGTTGTGTAACACTTGCTCCGATATTTATACCGTGCGAGAAATTTCTCGTTATCTGTGACGCGTCCACACGCGCGAAATTTGAAGTTTGCGCAACACAATCCGTTGAGTACGTGATCTCGGCATCACGAGATAGCCCGCTACTCAGCACTTGTTGCTGACCTCTACCATGTACCTGACAGCCACTAGCCGTCGTGATATATTAAACACTCCACTATCACAATCAGACTCTTGCTCTTCTGCTCTGGCGGAGTTTAATAGACTCATCTTCGTACGGCAAAGTTGAAGCACGATATCTCGGGGACAAGAAAG
Organism: Aculops lycopersici; assembly: GCA_015350385.1. Classification (NCBI taxonomy): domain Eukaryota; kingdom Metazoa; phylum Arthropoda; class Arachnida; order Trombidiformes; family Eriophyidae; genus Aculops; species Aculops lycopersici. The sequence continues at coordinate 307,343 of WNKI01000003.1, read as the reverse complement.
TTCTGGAGCTTCGTTTCTCACATTTTCTACGAGACTTTCTATCACCACCCTCCTACAATGGCTTGATTCTAGTGCATTGGACTGTCTTTACGGAGAAGAAGTTAAGGGCTAAGCATTATGGTTTGCTCTCCTCTATATCATTTCTATCTTGGAAACACAAACTAACTCAACATCATTAATATCTTTCGTGCTCATGTTTACATCATCCACTAAACAACCTGTCCTTCTGATCGCGGCCCATTTGACCTAACAGCCACCTGCCAAGAACGCACCGGACAAGTTTTTGATTTTGGTCACTGAGTTCCATCTGGAAACTAAAAAATTACAGCCTCACCGCTATAACCTAATAAGCAACATGTGAACTAAAGATCTCGTATCAGAGATATACCTATGATGGATATTTAAATATCGTCTCTAAACAAAAAATCTTATTTAGCAAATGCCATTCAACATACACATATTACGATTACTCGGATGTGTCGAACACCAAAATTATATTCATTTATCGTTCAATAGTCTTGGTCCATAGAGGCAAACATAGGCACAATGCCAATCACCTCCACCCGATAGCTTGAGGATATCGTCGCTGTCCACCGCCTCGACGTAGTCGTCATCGCACTTGAACCATTGTCCGTCCTTCTTGATCCAGGCCACATAATGTCCACTGGCACTTGACCTCCCCTTATGAGTTAGAACAGCCATCAGCTCGTAGAAGCCACTGTTATTAGATCCAGGATCATCCTCGAAACTATACTTCTTCAACCCCGCTAGGTCCACCTGCTTCGATCCAGCAGCATTTGTAGCAGCCACTGCATCGCTAGATGTCGATGTTGACGAAGGACTCGAAACTTCGTCGGCCTTACCAGATGCAATCTTATCGTCGACTAACTTGTACTTGGCCCTCATTGGGGCCAACTTCTCTTGGAGTTCTTTGGTGCACAAATCGTGCACGTCAAGAATCATTGTGAATTTAACATCGCGTAATAATTTGGCGCTCGTCTGAACATTTTCCTTGTAATGGAATCGGACGAATTGAACTGTTAAATATGCTGGTAATCTGCTGATTCTTGAGGTTTTTGTATATGATGCATCACGATTCAACGAGGGTGAAAATTTCGTTATCGTCTCTTTCATTCGAGATATGAGTCCAGCTTGCAGGTATCTGACCTCTTGTGAGATGAAACAACTGAGTTGTAAAAAGTTTTCCTCAGACTTAGCCACCGGTTCATCCGCAGCCTCATCACATTTCATCTCCGCCTCGAAGACTCCACCAAAATATTGGTCTATAAAATTATCATGCTTCGATTTCTCGGCTTCCAATGGTTTCAAGTTTTGTTGCAAGATGCGAAGTAACTCTGTCCAACACTCGTTGGCATCTTGTTGCTGAAAGGTGTTTCCCTCGCCTCGTTGTGCAAACCTTGGTATGGAACGATGAATCATCCGTAACAATATCAAAGGTTCTGTGACTGATGCTCCTTCCATAGTTTGATATAAATCACGCAGGGCCGCAGTGACACCCTGACTACTAGGCTCATTAGACAGTGATTCCAAGAGAGACAAATTTACGTCACACTTATTTAAAGCCTCGATTAATTCAGGTACTGTCTTCAGACATTGGACGGTTGCACTCATGTAACAGGTGTTACCCATATTTGTTAAACCAGCTGGTAAGTCCAAGGCAACAGCTAGCTCATTCTCGCTCATATCCTCGATGAATTTTGGTTTCTCCTTCGGTGCCTCAGGTAGTTTCTCACTTGAACCCATAAGCATGAACATGGCACCATCGACAATCTCAAAATTTTCAGGCCAAGCATCGTCCTTGATCACTGCGCCCTTAAACATAAGTCTCTGTCTATCGACTGGAACACCAGTCAATGTCAAAACCTGAGCCTTGAATATGGATGGCGACTCATTTTTATTTAATTCAACTCCTTCCAAGGTGGTTTTTCCATTCATCCATTTGACATTCACTTTGACAGCCGACATATTGATTGAATTTCTCTAATTTATTGTCTAATTAAGATAGTTGATCGATTAATTTATATAATATACTAATGATATAATTATAATACAGATTCGTTATATAATACAATCTTTGAAACAACAATCATCTTTTGACCAAGAAGCGTTGCGAATTTCTTCAGTTTCGCCAACCTCTCGCGCAGCGTGCCAAAACGTCAGCGAGATTTGTGTGCTTCTCCTGACCAGAGACTGACTTTGTTGGTGCGAGCCTTACCAAATGAGAAACTCGTGGGTGTTTTTTGTTTTGATGGCTAATACCGAAATCTGAATTACCTTTTTCTCTCCGCAAATGAATCCTATTCCAACTTATGATATATTAATATTCAAATGGATGAAGATCTAGTTATAAGAAAGTACATCTGTGGTATTAACGAGTCACTCGCTACTTTTGCGAAGGAGGCAAACAGTAAATTAAATCAAATTAGCGAAGAGTTGAATAGGTGCCAAACAAATCTAGTTATCCTTGAAAAAAAGCTGGCTAATCAATAGTAATGTCGGACATAATAGCAATATATATCATAAGTAGTAATGGTAGTCTTATATTCGATTACCATTCGCAACCATCAAACTTGAACGCTGACAAGAATATTGTGTTAGCATCCCTATTTTATGCATGCTACGCCAACTCGGAGCAAATCGGCCTTGGTCTTGCAAATTCAGATACTAACACATTACCCACTACTTCTGCAGGCATCAAGACACTAGAAGCTAACAATTTCAGATTAGATTGCTTTGAAACTTTGACAAAAGTTAAATTTGTTGTGATAAGCGACCTCTCCTTAGGCCCACCCTCAACCAACGCTAATAAGCAAGAGCTTCTCAAGAAAATCTATGAGTTGTATGCAGATTATGTTATGAAAAATCCCTTTTACACCCTCAATATGCCAATTAACTCAGACAACTGCTCGTTGTTTAGAACAAATCTGGAACTTAGCTTGTCGAGTAATTGAATTAGAAACTGAATTAAAGGCGATGCGCTAGAAAGCCAAGCTTCGGAAACGCGGCCCTATCAATGCTAAGATCGACTCGGGTGCTGAATGTTTAGTAGGACGGACTATCCCACCAAACATGGTCCAGAACTAGATTCATCATAGAGGAAAGTATGGATTAAATTCATGCACAACTAGATATATTTTTGATTGTGATGAATGTCGGTGATTAGTCATGTCCGGCTAGAATGTAAAAGGACCCTACTTACAATTACCGCTAATGTTGTTTATTCAAATTTTCGCATGATTACAATTCTTCTTCTGTTGCAACCCCTTCAAGACACTACTCGTTTGAATTATTATTCCCCTCATGATTCACAAAAATAGATGAGTTTAGTCCGCTAGATCTCTGTTAATAGTGTCTAGCCGCTTAAGCCACTCGCGAGTTCGCTTGCAATTGTCTTTGGTACAACCGGGACATCTACGCCTCATTTGGGCCGATATGGTTTGCTGGGATTGTATGTGATCAATGATCAAGTCGGCAATCCCAGACAAAAACTTCGGGTGCTCATTGAGGGTTGGAACTCGAGCAAAGGTCTCGAAGTTCAACTTCTTCTTCAAGTCAATAGCATACTCAATGTCTAGCTCGTGCAATGTCTCGATATGTTCATTAACGAATGCAACTGGAATTACCATGAAATGTTTGTGCCCATTGTTCACGTAACCCTCGATTGCCTTCTCAATCTTCGGTCCCTGCCAGGGCACTGGGCCAACTTTGGATTGCCACACCAAACTAAACGGATTCTTGCGTCCAAGTTTGCCCATAACAGCTTGCACAGTTCCTCCTACTTCACCGGTATAGTCATCGCCACGCTCAACCATCCAAATGGGAATGGAATGGGCACTAAAAAGGAGTATTGTCTCATTTCTTATCGCCTCAGGTAACTTTTTAAGTTCCTCCTCGATCCTATCGGCATAAACATCAACAATAGCCGGCGCAATTGGCCACCTGTCGATCAACGACCAGCGTTGTTTTGGCCTGGTATCGAGGTGTTTCTTCACCTCGACACAATATCTTGCCACATCATTCAAGTTGCTACCAGTAGTGCTGCAACTGTATTGCGGATATTTCGATAGTAAAATTACATTTTCAGCTTGATCATTTTCCAGCTGCTCGACGGCATGCTCGATATCAGGTTTGGAATATCTGAAGCAAGTGTAGGCCTTATGCGGACCGGTCGATGGACTTTTTTTGTTCAGAATCTCGACGATTCCATTGCCTTGTTTCTCAGTCCATTGATGCAGGGGATCACCTCCAATCTCGTCAAATTTGGCCTTTAGTGCCGGAGCTCTTCTCTTAGATATGAGTGGTCCGAGGAAATTTTGCAATGGCATCTTGATGATGTCGCGATCCTTGAAGAGATTCAATAGAAACTTATGCACATCCTCGAGCTTCTCGCTCTCAGGTCCACCCATGTTAAGCATCAATATTGCAGTCTTAACCCGAGATGGATTACCAGGGGTTGGGGTTGACCCAGTACCCTGAGCTGAAGTTGTGGCCATGGTTGCAATTGTTGGAATGAAAGGTCGGAAACGAGCTTCTAGACGGAGTCTACCCGGTAGCGTTAGGAACATCTTTGTGGGCAAGTCTTGTGGGTCTGATGAGTGTCATGAGGTGATTGAATGCGGGGAGGGTTTGTTTGCGAACAATAAACCTTATGATTTGTAGTGATTCAATCGATAAGCCTTAGAACGCACTGTAAAAGTTGCTGCTAATACACGTTGGCGTCAAGTTTACAGCATCAACAACAAGTAATTTTTGACGCTCGTTGGGCGAAGCAAAACAAAGGGGGAAAAATCTTACATGTATGCGGGGAATAAAATCGAATCCCAGCTCACGTAATAAAGGCGATGAGATTTTGAAAAAAAGTGATCGATCATGGAGGGCAAACTTTTGGGCCCAACTTGTCTGAAGTCACGACGTGTCTATAGGAGTCGCGTGGAGAGCATGTTGTCAAAATGAATTTATCCCAATTTGCATGAACACTCACTGTGATTTAAGAGAAGCGCAACAGCGACCACTGGCTTGGTGGAAATCTTGCGGTACTATGCTACGGCCAACCACTAATAATTTGACACCCAGACTTCAGAGTAAATTTTTGCTTGCTTGTCCATTAAGACAGCGCCTAGTAACGAGCGATTGGCAACCAGACATTAGACATAGAATACGAAAGAGTGTTTGGTAACAAGATCTCATATCGCTGATTGCTAGCGCAGATAGTTGTGAGCATTCAAAAGTTATTGTTCTCAGCCATGGTGACCAAATAGACGACAACAAACTCCTACCATCGATGATTGCGCTAGCCGAGTATTAAAACCCTATTTCATCAAGTTATTTTTGCTTTTTACACCTTACAATAACCTAGAAGATTACCCAAATATGAGTCAAGGATTGAAGAAAATCTACTTCACGGCTGGACCGGCCAAGATACCCAATGAGGTCATGGAACAGGCACACCGGGAGTTCCTAGATTACAATAATCTAGGCATCAGTGTCATGGAAATGAGCCATAGGTCAAAGGATTTTGACAATATCATCACCGAGACCGAGCAAAACCTAAGAAAATTGATGAAAGTTCCTGACAACTACTCCATCCTGTTTATGCACGGTGGCGCCAAGACTCAATTTGATTCAGTTCCCATGAACCTATGCCAAGAATTTGATAAGTTAAATCTTGATTATATAATCAGTGGAATCTGGTCTAAAATGGCCGCCAAGGATGCAGAGAAGTATGCAAAGGTTAACAAGCAATTCTTCGATAGGATGCCAACAATAGACGAGCTTCAGGAGCCAAATGATGCAGTCTATAGGTACTTTTGCGACAATGAGACCATCCAAGGAGTGGAGTTCAACTATGTCCCAGAAACTAAGTCGAAAATTCCACTTGTTAGCGACATGACATCCAACTTTTTGTCGCGACCTATTGATGTCAGCAAATTCGGGGTTATTTTCGCCGGCTCGCAAAAGAATTGTGGTCTTGCTGGGTTGGCCATAGTAATTGTTCGCAAGGACCTGATTGGCAAGCAGATGCGATTCACTCCAACCATCCAAAACTACAAGGTAATGGACGAAAATAGATCGTTGTACAACACGCCACTAACTTTTGCCATCTACATTGCTGGATTATGTTTCAAGTGGATGTTAGAACGTGGAGGTCTCGAGGCTATGGATGAGTTTAGTAAGAAAAAGTCATCCCTACTATATGATCTAATTGATAACTCGGGTGGATTTTACACCAATCCAGTGGACAAGAGTAGCCGTAGTAGAATGAATGTAGTCTTTCTATTGGCTAATAAGGATTTAGAGTCCAAGTTTTTGGAGGAAGCTAAGGCAGCCAACTTGTTTGAGCTTAAGGGTCATAGATCAGTGGGTGGATTCAGGGCTTCTCTGTATCATGGAATTTCACTCGAAGACACCCAGAGACTTGCAGACTTTATGCAAGATTTCAGAAAGAGATACTCCAATTAAAGTGAGCTGCTAATATTTTATTCAGCAGATACTAGCGTCTTGAATCTTTGCACCTGTGAATTATCCTCTGTACAGTAATTGCATTGCAGACAAATGTAGTTATCTTCATTATTGGAATGCAAGCAATAATAACAAAATACGTGTCGACATCCAATAATAAATGGATTGAATGGTTGTTTGTTGCAAATAGCACAATATCCGCTCTGAGATTGAGCTAAAATCTTTTCGGCTAACTTGATCTGGTTTGTCATTTTTGGTAAAAATCCAGTCATCTTGAGCAATTGGTTCTTGACTTTGGAAAAGTTGATCAAGGGAATTGTTGTCGTAAGAAACTCTGCGATTACCTTCCATACTATCACTCGGTACATCAATTCCATCTGCACCTTGTTTGTTGCAACACCTCGGTTGTGAGCCTTTTCTGAAAGTCCTGGGATCATATTGAATACCTTCTCTTGCAGCGTTAAATTTTTGCCAGATCTTAGAAAATTGAGAAAGTTTATCACACTTAAACCTCTTAGTAATAGTATTATATTGTCTATAGATAGCCATGGCATATTCAATCCATATTGTTGGTGGGTTGACTCCGATAGCAAATTTTGGAATTGATCGCTCTTCTTGGCTATGTAAGGAATAATCAAGTTTGAACAAGTTAACAAGATTCTCTTCAGTTTATTTTGTCCAAAATATCTCATTTGATAAACTTGCATACCAATAGTCTCACCGTCATTAACATGATTAAGTGTGGAGTATAACTTCAAGACAATTTTGAGTTCCTCGCCAAACCTTTCAAGTTTCAGCGAATCAACATATTCGTCGACAATACTAACAAAACTTTGGTCCAAACTGTGAGCTTCCAGCTGGTGGACACGATTAGATGGCCTAATATTCATGGCGATATACCATCTATATAACACTAGGATCCCACTTTCCTCTTTCCTCTAACATACATGTAAGATGGTCTTATCCTTAATTGAATTTTTCATTTCTCGCATGCAGCCCCTCTCTTCTCTTCCCCACCTCATTTCTCGCTGCTACTCTCAACTCGCGAGTGAGGTGAGCTGCAAATTTCTTTGACCGAGCAACCTGTGGATTCTCTTCGAACTACTAAAGATTGCACCAAACAATCTTGTCATTGAGTTTTTGAATCTACTATAATGACTACAATCATTTCATAAATCGATCAAAAGCACTCAATCAATTGAACAGAATATTCGCGAAATCTATGTTTATTTATTCCACAAATCACGGGTCACTCGCTAAATTAACGAGCTTGAGGCACTTAATTGACCCAACTTCTCGATCTGCAACTCGCTTCTTCCGCTGCAGCTAAAGGTTTGAAGGTAATGAGGGGGCCACATAACTTGTAAGAAGCTAGAAAATAACAACTGAACTCGGATAGGGCAGACTTTCTGTACAAGCAAGATATAGTAAGAGAGAGTAATTCTAGAAACAAAAAAACTTCAAACTTATAAGAGCTTTTTTACTTTCATCATGTAGATCAGGTCATGCTCTCTACATATCATGATTCATTATATGCTTGTTCGACTGGTTGATTACTCCTGTGGATAACTACATCACGCGCCTTCTTGCCGACGAAGCACTTGTTTTCGATGGCCCTTTTGGCTTTGCAAAAGCTTGGGGTGTCGATTGGGTAGCATCAGCGGGATACAGTTCCTCATATAAGTATTTATCGGTCAGTTCAGACAAGTCATCAGTTTCGATGCGACGATCGACGGTGATGCCGATCTTCGACTCCTCTTGTATCACTTGCAACAATGAATTCTTGACAGATGAATAAAGCATTCGTTCTTTCACTGGACATCCTGAGGACGGGATTGAGTAAATAAATAATGTTGCTTTGGTTTGTTTCTTATTATGTTGGTGATTGTACGACACCAAATGATATCTTGCATGATCTTTGGGAGAAAGCGAGGAGATTGACTTTTTTGTCAAGTCAAAATCGCTAGCCGGCTCGCTCCTCTCCAATAAGATTGTCTCGCTCTTTGGATCGATACTTAATTGAACATAAGCTGAGTTTCCTTGTTTAAAATCATATAAAGCTGTTATAGCTTCATCTGCAATTGGCATTTCAATATTGGGCAAACTCTTGCTCTTCTGATTTTTCTGATTGATTGCTGCAGCCAATAAATCGGCACATAAAGCTGCTTCGTCCATCTTGACTTGTTGTAACTCTTGCTCGCTGAGTGACAATTCATTCAGGTCAACATGGCCACCACGAATATGTTGCTTTCGTTCGACCCATTTGGTTACTGATTCTACGGGAAGATCCTCAAGTGATGCAACAAAATAATCAGCAAAGATGGAGCCGCCGCCAAATTCTTGTTTAACGGTTGACTTGGTCGATGCATAAATCATTTTATCTCGGACAGAGCTACTTTCGGGAGTCCAGCTCACGAAAAGCCACTGATCTTTGGCCGCCTCATCTGGCAATGAGAGTTCAGCTTGCTTGCCAGAGTTGAGGTTGTTGTTACTGTTGTTATTGTTGTTGTTACTTAAGCTATTCGTAAGTATACTTGCTAGTTTCGGTGGACCTAACTTGGACACAAGCGATGATGTTTTGCTCGGCTTCGAGGTGGATGTTGTCACAGGTGTTGCTGTTGTCGAGGTGGATGTTGTGGGTGTTGCTGATGTAGTTGCTGATTGAAGGTGTGCGGGTTTTGGAGGCGGAACAACAGTGATTTCCTGATTGTCCTTGTTAGGAGTTAACCTAAACAAAACATAACAGGGTCGTTGTTTTGGCAAAAAGCTCTCTACCATATAAGTGCGCCAATCCTGTTTCCAGTCAAGATTGTTGCTAGAGACGGACATTAATCTCTTGTCATCGCAAACCAATTTTTCCTTATCGATCGACAACTTTAAGCAGCGAATCTCCCGTTGCGACTTGCATTTGGCAAATATAACCTTCAATTCATCACTAGCATGAATTCCAGTTTGGTGTGACATATCTAAATAACTAAAAGGGCGCCTTTGCTTGCTGTCAAGTTTCGAGTATTATAAGTAACTTGGCGATCAATATTTTCTCCTTTCCGAGGTTTAATTGGGATTGCAAACTTAGCAGCTTGACAACAGAGATGGCCAAAACGGGACTGACGAGCCCTAGGGTCTCATATGGATCAAAATATTGAGTGATTTATGAAGTCGGCGCGACATGCGCTTATCTTCTGGGCAAATTAGATTGTTAATTCCGAGACCTCAAATGATTTAATTTGATTTAGATGAATGTAGAATAACATTGAGTGATGCAAATCTCGGATTATTTTGAATATTTTACACTGCTTTATTTCGTCTGCACGCCGCCCATACAAGGGGACAAGGGAGTTGTAGCAACTTGTACAGGACAGAGACAGAGATAAAGATAAAGATTTTTGGAGTAAAGCATCGGGAAGTTCTCTGTGTTTGGCAGACTGGACGGCCGGCTGCCACGATGTAGAGAGCTGCGCTGAACGAGAACTTTTTCCGGCGAGAACTTCTCTCAGCGCGTAAAGAAAACAAACCCGTGCCCCATAACTCTTGAGTTCCGTTACAAATGTATTTGTTGGGCGTAGTTTATAGACATTCAAATATCTATTTTAGTTTAGTAGCACCCAACTTATCAAGATCTTTTTTCTCTAATATATTTAAATCTTCGCCATTAACCACCACAAGCATTATGAGCAAGCGTCCGAAGAAAGAAACTTTGGAGGAATTCAAGAGCGATTCAAGTCGATCACTCTCATCTCTCGACAATGAGAAGCCAACAGATTTAGACTTTGGCTTTGGTGAGAGGAAGCCTATTGATGAGGCTGGATTCAAGAAGTTCTTAACACAAATGAAAGAGGATAAGTCAACATGTTGCGATTCTATTTTGGATTACAAGTATGACGAGAGACGCTCGCGATCGATCAATGGGGTGCCTGTAAAAACTAAAGGCGAATACCGAGGAGTAGCCTACTGGATGTTCAGAGATCAAAGAGTCGACGACAACTATGCCTTAATTTGTGCCCAGAAGTTTGCTCTTCAGCACAAGTGTCCCTTGTATGTCACCTTCTATTTGATGTCACACTACAGTGTCGCCGGTATCCGTCAGTATGATTTTATGCTCAGAGGTCTGGAGCAAGTGGAGAAACAATGCCAGAAGCTTGGTATCCAGTTTCACCTAGAGCTAGGTTATGCCAAGGATATGATTGTTGACTATTGCCATGACAATCAAGTCGACCTTGTTGTCTGTGACTTTATGCCACTGAGAGACCCACTAAGTTGGGTGGAGGAAGCGGGCAAGAAGTTGGCCAAGAAGCAGATCCCTCTGTATCAAGTTGATGCTCATAATATAATACCATGCTGGGTGCTATCCAACAAGGTGGAATTTGGTGCAAGGAGCTTAAGGCCAAAGTTGCACGCAATGCTCAAGGATTGGTTATTTGAGATTCCAGCACTAGATAAGCATCCATATCAACCTGATGTTCAGGCCGAGCCTGCAGATTGGAACGAGGCATGGAAGCACTTGAAGGTGGATGAGACGGTAAGGCCTATTACATGGGCCAAGCCAGGAACTCTCAATGCTTACAAGATGTTATATGAGTTTATCACTCAACGATTGAAGAGGTACGACGACGATCGTAACATCCCTACAAAACATGCACTGTCCTGTCTATCGCCATACTTTCACTTCGGTCAAATATCCGTCCAAAGGGCAATTCTTACTGTAACAAAGCCAGAGTACAAGTCGAAGGCAAGCAAGAGTGTGGACGCATTCTTTGAGGAGGCTGTAGTGCGACGTGAACTGTCGGACAATTACTGCTTCTTTCAACCCGACTACGACAACTATGACGGAGCCTGGGATTGGGCCAAGAAAACTCATGAAGAACATAGGAGAGATAAACGTGAGTTCATCTACACTCAGGAGGAGCTCCAGTATGCCAAAACTCATGATAAATGTTGGAATGCTTGCCAAATTCAAATGCTCAGAGAGGGTAAGATGCACGGATATATGCGCATGTATTGGGCCAAGAAGATACTTGAGTGGACACCCAATGTTGAGGAGGCTATTAGAATCGGTAACTTTCTTAATGACAAGTATGAGATGGACGGTCGAGACCCGAATGGATATGTCGGTATCATGTGGTCTATGATGGGTGTCCATGATCGAGGTTGGACAGAGAGACCTATCTTTGGTAAGATTAGGTACATGAACTATAACGGATGCGCTCGTAAATTTGATGTGCATCATTTCATACGAATCTACAGCAAGTTCCCCTGAGTATTCACACATCTATAGAAGATAATGAAGAAAGTAAGACACGCGATGAAATCAAAATATTCGGATGTGAATCAATTCAACAAGTCACTAACATATGCAACACAAAGTGGACTCATTGCCAACGAATTTGTGCAAAAATCGTACTTATTGCAAATGATCTCACCAGGGATAAAGATAAAAGAGGAATCTTTTCACTCCCATATTTTTATTAAATTATCCCAACCTGCAGTTACTAGTTTACGCTTCTCGTGAGGATGCCAAATCACACTTATACATGTGCGGTCGTGAGCCTTAAAAGTTTTGATGAGTTTTGTCGAGCTCCAGCTCCAGAAAAAGAGCTTACCATCAGCATCGCCGCTGACTACCAGACTCATGTCGCAAGAAAAATCTGGTACACAAGCGTAGCCTGCTACCATATGTCCCTTAAAAACCTTCTTATTGTCCAGCTTGAACTTGCCATGACATGAAAAGGCTTGTATCTTATTATCCATAGATTGACATAGAAGTCGTTTGTTATTGGGCGATGGGGTGACGGCGGGCATCGAGTGTAGTGTTGGATCAGCGATATATTTGACATCGACAGGAATATCCCATTCCCAAACTCTCATCGACTTGTCATCTGATGAACTAATGAACTTCCTGTTTTCATCGACAAATGTTATAGAATTGATAGCACCTAAATGCCTGTCATACTCCTGAACAATCTCACCAGACCTACAATCCCAACAAATGATCTTCTTGTTGTCCATTCCGGCCAAGAACAAATGTGAGTGTTCCGGGTCCGGATTGAATTTGACGCAATAAGCCATCTTGCCATTGGTGAATCTTTGGATACATTGGCCAGTCTCTGTGTCCCACAATTTGCAATACCTATCATAACTTGCGCTGACAAACCTATCACCACCTAAATTGAAACAGATATCTTTAACTCCATGTTTGTGGCCATAATAGGTCATGACACAACGGCGTTCCTTGTACATTTCCCATAGTTTCACCTTGCCGTCAAGAGAAGAGGATAGTAGCAGGTGGGCGGTTTTGGGAAAATACTTGATTGCAGTCAGTTCCTTAGTGTGACCCTTGAAAGTATGACCACAGGTGGTGGGTATATGACAACCTTCTGGCGAAGATTCTGCATATAGATTCACGTTGTCGAGATCTCGAGGTGCTTGCAAGAATGATCTACCCTGATAATCATATGGGTCCTTAATGTGAAGTTGAGCTCTCTCTTGATCGGCTTCGCTTTGGCTTGCTTCTTCACCTGCTGGTTGAGATCTTCGTTTCTTCTTCTTAGCCATATACTCGGCGATTATTGCTGCGTCCTCTTCATTTGGTTTACAACTATGCCTCTCATCCTCAAACGCAGCCCAAGGACCTGAGTAGCAGTCGATATCAGTTGGATCATCATTCCTCACTCTCCTTTTGGATTTGTTTAATTTTGAACCATCTAGCATTCTAGATGTCTCCTCTCTGAGACTTCTTATTTCATCATTCGGCTTATCGGCAGTGCTAGCGGCGATGCCCTTGAATTGGAAATTCCTACGCTGCTCCTCGAATTGAGCCTCATTTAGGTGGGTTGTTTCGAAGTAACCTGTCAGAGTATTCTTCTTTATTAATTTGCCCTGCTGCTCGAGCTCTTTTTGTTGCCTGGCCTCGGCTTTCTTGAGCTCAGAATATTCTGGATTATATTGCAACTCTTTAACCTGTCTCAGATCTAATTGCTTGCTTGGATCTTCTTGGTCCAGTTTTTCCACATCCTCAGGTTTGAATTTCGGAGCCGCGCAAACCTTGTACTTACTTAGGTCGAACCGTCTGGGAATGCTACTACTGGCACTCTTGTTTTGGTCAGTCATATTGATGTTTGTATGGATTGTCAAATGAATATTGATATAGGATGCAATTTAAGGTTTTCTTCAATCCATTAATAACGGATTCGATTGAAAGAGGCAACCGGCAAATTAGGAGTTTGTTTACACCTTCACTCGCATGTTTGTGCACATGCAAGTTAATATAAAATTTGCGGTGAGCGCCTCCTCTACTCAGGAAAAGTTGGATTTGTTACGAGCAGTGTTGGTTTTAGTGAATGGTACACTGTGCAGGAAGCTCTCAGATACGACCGGAAAGGGGTCATTCGTTGTAGAGGCTTTATCATAGTAAATATTTACTGAAACATACACTTGAGTGTGAATATTTGAAAGATTTAACATTTCAACCTTGACTCAAAGTTTGCTTGAGAGAAACAATTATACAACAAATCTGTTGGTGCCATCCCAATTACTGAAACCTCGTTGAGACCCAATTACTAAAACCTCTTTATCCTCAAACAACTTTATCTCCTTCACCGGTGTTCCTCAGATGGAAATGCCGATTTTTCCATAGAATGAAGTGCAATTTTATACTATGAGCACTGAGCCATCGGTGACTTCATCTCTCACCACTACGACAATTGAGTAGCCAATCATGACAAAAATACCACATCATCACCGACCACAACTGCGCTTGAACCCATAACGCCGCCCCCGCTAACTTTAACGACGGCCAAAACAACACACTCACCTGTTATCATCTCCACCATTACAGAGACTGCGCCTTGGACTTTTATCATAAACACCAACGCTACACTACCTGTTGAAACAAGCACGTTGGGGCCACCACCTTGAGAACAAATTTGTCGAATTAAAAAAGACAGTCTACGCTTCGTCTTGAGTGATTGTTTGGGATATGTACAGAGAGAATCAGGAATACTTTTTGTGCCAAACCATGTTTGACGATGCACTAATGACCGGTAGCACTCTCTTGTAAGGTTAGTAATCAGGAAATCACTGATGAGATTTAGTATTCTCATGAAACCGGAAGCTTAAAAATTTTCGGCGATCTAGACCTCATAATTGCTGCCTATTTGCTTTACTTCTATCATTAGGTTATATCTCGAACACGGTGCTTGATCTACCTAAACCAAAACTGCTTGTAAAAAGTTGAAATTTTTGTGAATCAAGAGTACCTTCTGCGCAAACTTTATTCATTGATGTATACCAACATGCGAGTGAAGGCTAGCTCTCGCAATTGTAACTGGTAGTAGTTGAGATAGTTCATTTTGATTAAATACAAGATTGAGTTTAGACACTTGCTATCATATATGTGACTGGGTTTATGCTAAATATATTTTTGATAATTTTTTGTCTCCTTGGTTTTATGTTCAATCGGCAAGTTCCTAATACTTTCTACTAGTCTAGAGATGATACGTGATATATATCAATCTAACTGTCATAAGAACTATGCAACGATGAGCAATAACCTTGGTCATCACTATTAGTTTCAGATCTTCTACGCTGCTTTAACTTATCCCTTTTGGATTGTTTAGCTCGCTGAGATTTAGTTGGTTTATACCCAGCTGCTCCATTGATTTGAGTTTGAGGATTGGAGTCCTGGTTATTATTGTTGGTGTTGCTGCTGTCATCCATCGACTTTTTGCTGCTGTTACTATTGGATGACGACTTTTTCTTCTTATTCTTGTTCTTTTTCGACTTATTACTTTGCTGTTTCGGTGGTGGATGATGCCTGGAGCTGAAATGATACTTGACAAAGTCTCGTCGATCGTAAAGTCGAGCGGCAAAGTAGAAAGCCTCATACACATGATCGTTGAAACGGACAGACTTTTTTGGCTTGTTTAGGCTACATCCAATGTCGCTATCACCACTTTGACTTAAGTTGCAATCACATCTCTTGTTGGTGTTGTTAGTTTTACCCATCTTGATTTTACTGTTGTTATCCTTCTTAACCAGCTTACCCTCTAGTTCCTCGTCACCAAGATTAGAGTGGTCGTCTTCGTACTCCTCGCCATCGTCATCATCATCGGCATCATTATGATCCTCGTTGTCTTCATCCTCCCTCTCCTCTTCTTCTTCTTCGTTGACGGACGAATAACGCTGATGACGATGATGGAGTGGACAGTAGCGACTGTTAGACAAATCTTGGATGGTTAGATTGAGATCTGCCATAATTTGTGCAAGATCGTCGACGCATTCCGAAGCGGAGCGCTTTGTCGGAATACGGCCCCCGTTTTTCAGGATACCCTTTGGAGCCTGTTCATAATCGACGATCGTAGTTAGTGTAAAGTGATTGGAGAGTTAGATTGGCACAACAAGGGTAGATCGTAGGGTTAGTTTGTGTGAGTTATTCAAGCAAAACAAGGTATGGGTGATATGTATATATAACTTGGGAAGGTTTTATATAACAACACTAACCTCATCCGATGAGTCACTAAACAAACGGCTTCTTAGATCTCTTGCGGCATTTCTCGCTCTCCTCGACTCGGCAGCTGCTAACTTTCTCGCTACAACCGAAGCATCAGTGCTACTGTTGCTACTACTACCACTACTACTTCCAATACCACAGATATTGTCTGCATCTCGACTTTCTATCATTACTGACGAAGATGTTGACATGATGGTTTAGATTGTATCTGTACTTTTACTTTTGCAATAACTGTTGAGAGTAAAAACTTTTCTCCTTGATGAGCCAATTAATTTTTGGATTTTACATTAAATGACTTGAGTTCACTGGTATCAAGCAACAATAGTTTTTTGCTTTCGATAATAACACACAAGATTTATATATTACTTTTGGATAGATGATTTCGATGCTGACTGTCTTTTCACTTTCTCGAATAGTTTTGACGATGGTGCTATAGTATCAAGTTTTATATAAGCGAAAGATTTGGTTTTCTAACAATGATAAATTGATAATCAATTCATATATGTCTTTCTGGTAGTCTGATGAAGATTTTACTTTGTGAATCTACAATGTAGGTTAGAATCAGATGAGATTAATAGACTAAAGTTGTAATGGTTAGTGGTGAGGTGGTTGCTGTTTACGTCGCTACAACTTTTGTACTGGCCGAGCGCTTTTGCAGTTGGCTAGTGGCAGCGGTTGCCGATAAAAGTGCACTGGCTTTGCACTTCACTGCCGTTAGCAATGCATTCGTTGCTTTTGCTGCTTCTGTTGTTGTTGTTGTTTAAAATGTTAGTTGCTTTGTGTGTGTGTGTGAGTGTTGTTTTTACTGTTTGTTGGGAAGAAAAGCGTGCTTTTTCCCGTAGCAGCAGCAGCCAATGGAGGAGACTCGTTGGCAGTGGAGATCAGAATGTTGCTGCAGAAAAATGGACAGACAGAGAGGGAGAAGTGGAAAAAAGGGAGCAGAATTGTCTGCGGCACTGCAGTCTTTCGTGAAGCATACAATCAGCATTGGCTGCGCTTCGCGCTTTACAACTGCTGCCTACCGCCAGCAACTACAGTTGGTTGTCGAAAAGTTGAGATGGTGCGACATTCTAATTCTCTTTTCGTTCGCACAGACTGGCGACTTCTCCAAAAGTTGGCCCTGCGAAAGGCAAGGGGGAAATTCAAGTCGACGTTGCGCTTTGCTAGTGTGAGTGTGTGTTATGTCTAACGAGCGATTCCTCGACGACTCCGTCGACTGCAGCAGCGACGACGACGACGTTGTCGCTTTGGCCCAGCGGCCTCCAATATTTCGGGCTGACTGAAGTAAGCTGTTACGCAGCAACAGAGGCTCTTCCCCTTCGTCAACCTAAAACTGCTTGCCTGGCCCTTTAGGCTTGCCCAACAGTGGCGCACTGGCAGCGGCAGCAGATTCAGCAGCGACTCTCCTGTCCATTGCGGCTGCGGCGGCAGCGCACTTCGGTGCACGCTCTTGCACATCACATGCTCTCGACAGCGCATACAGAAATACATGCGTTCGTTCCCTTATCGATGCATGCGTCTTCTCATTGCAGCTCCTCTATTCCATTCTATCTCTCCCTCTCATTATTAAACAGAGATCCCATCATTTCCAACAACCAGTACACGTTGTACGCTTTGGGCTATACCAAAACTACATTTAAATCTCATCATAATTATCTATAATCTATCAATCAATTAATCAACAACAACATTATCTCTACCTAACAATTAGACACCATCTAATTATTTCTTAAATTTGTATCACTCATATACATAGGAAAAATTCTATTGGACTATCGCCAGATTATCCCAAACTAAGGAACTGAAATTACAGAATGGATCCACCTCAACCACAATCAGCAGAAGAGTATCTTAGGGCCAATGATATTACAATTCGAGGTACTGATGTGCCTCCACCGGCCATGAGTATAGACGATATTCAATGGCCAACTAGAATTGCTAACTCTTTAAAGAGGCAAAATTTCGTTAAACCAACCACGATTCAGGCAACGAGTTGGCCAGTTGCAGTCACCGGGCGCGATTTGGTTGGTATTGCGCAAACTGGCTCAGGAAAAACGCTTGCCTACATGCTACCTGCATTCATGCACATTGATAAAGTTCAATACCAAAAGCCACGTGGACATCGTTATGAGGGGCCCACGGTGCTAGTATTGGCGCCAACTCGTGAGCTGGCCCAACAAATTCAGCAAGTGGCTCAGGAGTTTGACTACCATCGCTCGGTTTGTATCTTTGGCGGTGCACCAAAGGGAGGACAGATTAGAGAATGCAGAAACCAAAGGCCACCTGTCATTATTGCAACACCGGGCCGATTGATCGATCTCATGGAATGTAATGTTCTATCAATGAATGATGTTAGCTATTTGGTCTTGGACGAAGCTGATCGTATGCTAGACATGGGTTTTGAACCACAAATTAGAAATATCATCGGCAAGATAACCAATGAGAACAGACAAACACTAATGTGGAGTGCCACTTGGCCAAAAGAGGTTCGTGCTTTAGCTGAGGATTTTCTTAAAAGTTATGTGCAAATCAACATAGGAGCATTACAATTGACAGCTAATCACAACATTACACAAATCATAGATGTCTGCGAGGAGATGGACAAGATGCCCAAGTTGATGCAATTATTATCTGAAATTAGACAAGAATCTGCACAGAACAAGACAATTATATTCGCTGAAACTAAACGAAAAGTAGACGATGTCACCAAACAGCTTAGGAGTCGAGGTCTCGTGACCATGTGCATTCATGGCGATAAATCCCAGCAAGAAAGAGACTACGTATTAAGACAATTTCGTGATGGTCACTCGACGACATTAGTAGCCACGGATGTCGCCGCTAGAGGTTTAGATGTTGACGATGTCAAGTATGTTGTCAATTATGATTATCCAAACAATAGCGAAGATTATGTCCATAGAATTGGTAGAACAGGTCGTAGGGATAGACGCGGAACTGCATACACATTCTTCACTAGGGCTAACGCGAAGCAAGCTAGCGATTTAGTCGACGTTCTCCGCGAGGCGCAGCAACAAATTAATCCAAAATTACTTGCTATGATTCCGATGGGCCGAAACTCTGGTCCACAAAGAAGACGTTATGGTAACCCTATGGGTCGCGGATATAGAGGCAACGGCGGCGGAGGATCTTACGGTAGGCAAAATGGATTCCACAACAACAATTATCACAACAACAACAACAACAACCACCACTCGAACGGCGGCGGCTATGGTCCGAGCAAACCCTCATATGGAAATCACAACAACGGTGGCGGCTTTGGCGGTGCAAGACGCTTCGAGCCGTATGCTAGAAATTAGGAAAATCAACCCAATAAATCTATTTCGATTCAATTATTCAATTAGTTTGAAATTTGTAATATCCTCAACGTCATCATTATCACAAGACGAAATAACATCACAAAATGAAATCATATTACTATTATTAAAATGAACGGAACGAACGCGAGCTTGACGCGAGTGGGACACCCCATTCGGTGTCGCCACTCGTGGTCGGATGTCACATATAACACGCTAAATCTTGTATTTCGAAAAATATTTGATCATTTGAGTTGCAAGTTGAGAGTTGATCTGAATGCTCAAATTAATGAATGTGATGCGAGGGCTAGATTGGCACGAGCCAAATAAAGGTTGATGTTTGCTTGGGTGCGCGAAAAATTGAAAATAGGGAAAAAAGGCCACAGTCGGAGGTTCTTTGAGTACGACCACACAATCCCAGTTTGTTCAGCTAGTGGGCGTAGTCATATCGATGCTCATAGTAGCAAACAGGTTGAATACTCTCAAGGAGTTCGGTTCGCCACCAACATCAAGCTCGTGTGAGCGATGGTGACGATGAAAGCGTTCGAACTAAGCAATCACTGGCAACCCACCTGGCGATTGCTCGCTAATTCACTCGCTTACCTGCTTGTTTGCCGCCCACACGATTCTCAATCCGAACGTGCTAAAGCCATCGTCATTCTCTTTCTTAGTCTTAGGTGGTTTCCAGCTTTGGCCAGCTCAAAGAAAAGTTGATACGACGATAACGAGACCACGAAGAGCAGGTGGCTGTAATGTTGTCGCTAAGTCTCGTCGTGTTAGCGACTCGGAGGAGTTGCTAAAAGAGTTGCGCGAGTGAGAGAGCGAGAAAGAGAGAGTCGAATGGTTTTTTGTTGTCTCAATGTTGGTGGTAGCGAGTCTAAATCCACCTGTGGTTTTTGCCAAGTGCCCATTATGCGCGTCGCTTTCTGATTGTACTTTCGCATTGGCAAGCTAACTAGTTTCTCAAAAGGATTGTGTTTGTCTTTTTGCTCTGACTTTTCCGAGTCGTGACCAAAAGTTTCACATTGATCCACCTGAGGTTCCGAAATCAGACGTAATACATGCCTATTCTTCCAAGCCATTGTTTTATGTATATCTGAGTCAGATTAAAAACGAGATACTGAGGTAAGAGATTGAGTCTAGAATTGTCTCAGTTTTCCCTGTTGTCCTCCAGAATCAAAGTAGCCAAAGCATCGCCTTTGTGATATAAGAAAACTCGACACAAGTTGAACTGAAACATAAGAAATAAATAGATAGAAAGTTGAAGTTAGTAACCTAGAATTTTCAAGGTCTCGGCTTAGTGGCGTAAAAATTAGAGTCAAGACTGTTAAAACCTCAAGAGAAAAAGGAGAGGAGAAATCGAGATTGTCGAGATTGTCGAATAGGAGAGTTGCGCTCGAAGCAAAAATCATTGGATCTCTAGTGTTCTAGAGAAAAAGAAATCCATCAAAAAGGTGAGTCGAACACACACAATTGTGACTAGATGTAGGTGAATCTAAACATTGGATTCTAGGATTGAAGTCACCGACTGAATGGTCTTTCCGCCACCACCGCCATTCGGCGCAGATTGATTGATTGTCAGGTGAGAGGGAATTTAGACACATGTAGCGAGGGGAGAGCAAGTTGCACTTGGCAAGTCCATTGTGTCCAATACCTTAACGCGATGCCACTTGTTCTTTTCTTTCGAGTCGGTCAAATGGTCAGCATAGTGAAGTGATTTAATAGTGAAGGAAAGAGAGAAAAAGTCCACACATTTGGAGAAAATTGAGTTAAAATCCAGTGGAAGTGAACGGAGAGTGAAGTATATTGAGTTTGTACAAGAGTCTATGCGTCATCTAATAGATGGCAGCCTCTCGGTGTATATCAAAAATCCGTTACTTGACATAGAATTTCCTCTTGAATCAACTTGAATCTACCGTGATGCTGCAGCATGAACTCCACTGCTCACAGCGAGGTAAGTTTTACTGGATGTCGATCTCGCGAGCGGCTACCTGTGGCGCTAGTGTCATTATACTGGAGGCAAGCGTCTTGAGTCCATTATCCTCCTTACCGTTGGTTTAGTTTTTCCTTAACTTCAGTCAACAGATCTCCTGATTCTTCGAGTCAGAGATCTGTTGCCGCTTTTCCATTCTACTGCCGCCACAAAAGTTGGAAAATGACAACAACTACCACCGAGGCGATAAAATCTAGCTCACGAGAATGAAACCTGAGCAGTGTAATCAGCGAAATTCATGTTAACCTGTTCGCCTCGCGGACCATAAGTCAATTTTTACTCCAATTTGTAACCTTCATCTTTTTCTAAAATTCAAGTTTGATTATCATTATCATCTTCATCATCTTCATAAGCAGCAGCGGCAGCATCACAAATCGACCAATCGATGGAACATCTTCAAACTACAGAAGCGCTGGTTTGATTGTAACCTAAATTATAACCCGACTCATCGTTCTTGCCATCTAGGCTTACCAGCTTCATTAGAGGTGCAATAGGACGAGATGCTGATGATATGTATTGGCACAAAGTCAAGCGAAGACGAGCAATTTGCGCCTCTCCAATTTCCCAAATTTCCTACAACCACACTAATACTTGTAATCCCAATTTCTTAATGTGGCCACACTTCAAACCCGCCAAAGACTGCTCTTGGCACGATCATCCTGCCTCATCTATTCCTTTCGTCTCTTTCCCTTCCTGATAAGTGGCGCAAACGAGTAGAGGAAGTTGAAGCGACTATTTGAGCTCCGGCGGTGCGAAAATCAATGCCGCCAACAATAGAGAGGCTGATAATGATCACCGAGCGAGTTGCTGGCGAGCGAGCGATCAAGCTAGCCAGTTCGGACATCAACAAGTGGCGGCCGCTCGAGCTTTCAGTTGGTCTCGCCAAATCGAAATCATTTGTATGCGCCAACTGACTAGCAAGTCGGTTTGTTCGTCTATCTATCTATCTTTCTATCTATCAGCCAGTCAGTCGGTTGGCTCTACCTGTTGCTGCGAGTGTTGCCTCTTTCTTTTGATCTGTGTAAATTGGTTTCCTCCAACTATCCCGTTGCTTTGTGTGTCCCGTTGGCTCGCGAGGCAACACAAGCATCAAGGGCCAGGTGAAGCTTGTTGGCTAGCTGGCTGGTCGCACAGAAGGAGGGAAAGCAAATGAGTCCTACAAATGGATAGAGGAATCCATGTTTCCGTCTGTGAGCCGGCCAGTCCCGTAAGTTCACGCCAATTGCCTTGTCGGATTCAACGGCAGCTGCGGTGGAGAATCCAACCTTGAAAGTGGACAGTCACATTCTCGGCCGAGTAGAAACTTGCCAAACTCCTTGCTTTCCAAAGACGCCAGGCCGACACCGCGGCAATGGCGAGACCAATTGTGTCTGCCTATGCGCCTGCTGTGTGTGTGTGTGTGTGCCACTTGAAACACTCCCACTCGCCACAGAAAGACGCTGGCGCCTGATTATGATGATCAAAGTTGCGCCAGCAACAAGTCGCTTTCTACTAACCACTCACCTGAATCTCACGATTCTATCTAATGCTGGTGTCGCTGCTGCTATCTCAAATGCAACCGTAATCGGCGCCGCAACAGGAGAACTCATTCTTGTTGTCCTCAGTTGTCTTCTGGGTCGCGCGTTTTGAGAGTAAAATCTGGCCAAGTGAGTTGTACTTTCCTGCTCTCTCCTAAATTTTTGGCCTGTTGCTGTTTGGTCTCCTGTTGAAGTTGCGTTGTCTCCCAACGAAGTTTCAAGTTCAAGATAACCGAGAGCTAGTGTTTGGTTATGTTGTCAATGTTTTAGCTGTTGTGTGGTCAGTGGGCAGAAGTTGGGCGAGTTGCTCAAATAGTCAGTTAGTTAGTTAGTTGGTTGGTTAGCTAGTTGCTTTTCTCTGCCAAGTTCCTGTCGACATCTAGATTTTCAGCAGCGTCGAGCGAGTTAAGAAGTCCATTGTCTCTGAAGCACAAAGGAACAAAACTCCAGCAACAAGTAGCGATATAACGATTACATCAACGACAACAAGCGGTCTAGATCAAATCTTCAGTCACTCTATACAGCCACTCGCCGATAGTCTTGGCGATCCGCAGCAAAAGAGACAGAAAGAGAAAGACACATAAAGTTCACATAGACCAGACCTCCCCAGTCTGCGTTATACGCAATCAAGCAAGCGAGCGAGCAAGCAAATAACCAACTCTCAAGAGTCCTGTTCATCGATCGGAAGTTGGTGTCATCTTTGTGAACCCTGCGGCCGTGAGGTTGATTAAGTTTTAGTTGTAGCTGTGGTCGTGGTACTAGAACTTCAACAGGTTGCATCTACACACCGAGTGACGTTCAATTGCTCCCCGAAGTCTTGGCGGCTATTAGTTACGCATCACCGCAGCGATCGATCGGAGGATCGTTCTTTCGCTCATTTTGAGATAGTGTGGTATTTGACAAAACTAGTAGACGAAACCAACCAAGCAACAAGTGGCAGTCAGTGACCCGCAGTGAACTGAACGCGCGCGAGTCAATTTGTCGTCCAGTCAGATCATTTTTCAACTTGCCCTCAAGTTATCAAAAATCGAGAAAAGTTGTAAAAAACCGGATGCATCGGCGAGCTTGAGAGTTATGACATCGAAGCCGGAGCGAGTTGATAGCGCGATCGAAACCACCTATTGTTGTTGATTTATTCGTTCAACTTGTGATATATTTATTTTTTCCATAAATTCTATCTACTACATTCTATTTATCAATTTAACGTTATTATATTCATCATAATCAATAGAAAATTAAGCTAATCAACTGAAATACTCTAAACTAAAATCTAACAAAATATAAACCAACAGGACCAACGAAATGAAGTCTCAAGTCGCTCAAAGACAACTTTTCACATTGTTGGCCGCTGTGATTTTCACCTTATCCATCAATGGAACCCAAGCTTTCTACTCCTCCGCGTCATCGTCGGTCACCATGGAGCCGCCAGCAGCGGCAGCCACGAATCAGCAAGCAACAGGTGAGCTGCCTCTTTTGTCGAGATCTGCGCCACTGATGGAGCAAACGGTGAGCCATAAGAGTCCCTCAAATAGTAGGCAATTTGGCGACACATTAAGCGATGTGCAAATACAATGTAACAGTGACAATATTGTTGTAACCATAACCACTGCACATGGATTCAACGGAATGATCTATCCAAAGGGATTGAGCAAAAACTCCACTTGTATGACTGAATACCACCAGCTGACACCAAATATCACCTATTACTTGCCGCTAAAGTCGTGCAACACCATGAGCTCGGATGTCGAGGATGGAGTTGAGTACTTTAATACAGTTATGGTTCAGCCACATAGGCGATTGGTAACAAATCAAGGTCGCGGCTATCATATTAGATGTCGCTATCAAACAAAAGAGCGCACGATTACAAATCATGAGCAAAAGCTGAGCGTTAATCTGACTCAATCAACTCCGGCGGTTATTGGTTCGGCTGCAATGCCAGCTTGCTCGATGAAAATATACAGTGCCAATGATCTCAGCCACGAGGTGGCGGCAGAAAATGTTAGAATCGGCGACGAGTTGCATTTAGTTATCTCACTCGAAGACCAGGATGTCTATGGCATGCTAGTGACCAATTGTTTAGTTCGCGACGGAATGAACTGGGGCGAGCAACCATTGCTCGATGATTATGGTTGCCCAGTAGACGAGGAGATAATGCCCCAATTCCACTATGCAGCCAACTTGACCCGAGCCTCAGTCACCTTTCAAGCCCATAAATTTCCCTACACCTCGTCGGTTTATTACCAATGCAACGTGAGGTTGTGCTTCCGCGAAGGCGGATGTCAGCATGTGCCTCCCAATTGCGAGGGCGACAGGAAGTTCCAGAGAAACTACAAGCAAGTCGATGGATCGAACGATATTCATGGTCGCCACAAGCGTTGGATCGACGGCGGCGAGCTCGACGCAACAGGTGAGCTCGTGAAACCAGAGCCAAAGTCGATGAATATCGAGGTTATTTCAGGTCTAAATGTGGACGAGTCTTCGCCAGTTGGTAGTGAGGTTGGGGCGGCCGACAATAGCAGAGATCCGATGATGGCTGCTAGCACCGCCGAGGATCCCGAACGTGAGAATGCCGACGGAAGTGGCGAGAAGAGTTCCAAAAACCAGCAATCGGAGAAGGACTTTTGTATGTCACTAAGGAAGTTTGCCATCGCAATCTCGTTAGCTAGTCTCCTATTAATGGCTGCCATCATAGCCATGATTGCTTGCATGATCCACAAGCGGAAACGTGACCGAATTGAGTCGGAGAGAAACACGGCATCAGTTTACAATAGCCATAATATGCCCTACAGCAACCGAGCCTATTGTCGCGAATAGATGGACACGACAGAATGAAACTAACCATTAGCACTAAATGAGATCACGATGTAAATAAGTTAATTGAAATTGAAATGGTGTTGCTTTTTTTACAGTTAAGCTGCTCGTTATTTTCATTGTAAGTTTTTCTTTTATAAATTGTCGTGAAACCACCTGTTCATCGGTGAGCTTGGCAAGAGTGTCGCACAATTGTGCCGCTCCTTGCTTGAGAGCAGCGTCAGACTTGCGCGCTAATTTTGGCACTATCTATATCGATTCTGTGTACGGCGCAAATATTTGCGTTATCCAGGTAGGTGGGTGCGAACAAAAAGCGCATTAATTTGTTCCTCAACAACAGACTCAGTTCCCAGATTGCGCAAAATAGTGCGCCCATTTATTGCAAGAATTTTTGGTCCTCGCGCTAGATGCGAATGGGTTGATCCTATGGCAAAGCTCTCGGCAACAGGTTTCTCCAGTGTAGCAATATTATTATCATTAGGTCACTTTCTCTTGCCTCTGGTACAAAATTTTAGATTACATGTTTTAAACCCATCGAGTTCATCATTTTAATTACTAGTCATCAGTATCAAACATTATCACCACCGTATTATCCAAACAGAAATCATGAATCATTATCAAGCCAGCCTTTGTGACTACGAAGAGGTAGCGCGAGTGCTACAAACGTCACCAACTCATGGATTGACAAACTTTGAGGCTCGCGAGAGATTAACCAAGTATGGTCAAAATAAGTTTGAGGGTGAATTGAAGAAGATTGTGAACGAGTATATTTATCAGAGTTTTATTGACTTCCTAAAGCAGTTCATCAATCCACTCATCCAACTGTTGCTCATATGCGTAATTATAAGCGCTGCCATTGGCGAGTACGAGAGCGCAGCTAGTGTTGGTTTGGCGGTGATAATTGTTTGTACCATTTCCTATGTCCAGGAGCGAAGAGCCGACAAGAGTTTGGAAAAATTGAACAAGAATTTGCCAAACATTTGCAAGGTAATACGAGAGAATCGGACGCAAGAGATGGAGTCGCATTTATTGGTGCCTGGCGATATCGTCATCTTAAGCGAGGGTCAGAGAGTTCCCGCTGATTTGCGTTTATTTGAGATCCATTCGCTTTGCATAAACGAATCCAATTTGACAGGAGAAACTCAATCGCAGGTGAAGAGTTCCGATCCAACGCCGAGAGTTCGCGAGTCAATCATTCAGAAAGAGAAGGTGGACATTGGCGCACTACACCATCAAATTAGTCACAGTGTCATCACATTACAGAACGCAAACGATGAGGATAGGAATATAATCGCAAAAAATTTAGCCTTAATGGGTACAATGGTTGAAACTGGCCACGCGAAAGGCATTGTGATTTGCACAGGTAACGAGACTAGATATGGCGAAGTATACAGCATGCTGCAGGAAATTGTGCATCCAAAGAGTCCACTTCAGGTTAATATTGACCAGCTATCGATTCACTTGGTGATGATTGCTTGCTTGGTCATTGCATCACTAGCCATCGTGGGCATAGTTCAGCAAAGACCCTTTATGGAGGTGGCCTTTTATGCAATCTCTTTGGCTGTAACTGCCATCCCCGAGGGATTGCCGGTGGTTGTTGCCGTTATAATGGCGCTGGGTGTTATGAGATTGAGTAAGCGTAAGACCATTGTGAAATCACTGAACAGCATAGAGACTTTGGGTTGTATTCAGATTTTATGTGCCGACAAAACGGGAACCCTAACGAGAAACGAAATGACCCTGACGGATGTGGTGACTTCCGAGTTGCACTCTTTGTCTAGCTTGGAATTGGAGGAGCTCAACAATGAGGAATGCAGGAAACAGATGACATTTAATAATTTTGGTGGCAAAATGTACGCAATTGGCAGGCTGATGGAGGTTGGTACATTGTGCAACAATGCAACCTATTGTACCGCTCCAGTTTTGCTGGCTAAAGTGGACTCGACCAGCGAGGATCAATCAACAAGTGAGAGTGGCTCCACAACTGGCCAATCGGCAACAGGTGGCCAGTATACGCTGATTGGCCAGGCGACTGAGTGCGCCATATTGGATGCAGCCATGCGCTTGGGTTTCGGCGACTCCCGGCAGAAATTCGAGCGTCTAAGTGAGCAACCATTCCAGTCCTCGACCAGAAGAATGGTTGTCTATTGCCAGCGCACCGATTTGCCCGGAAACAGTCCCATGTATTACGTGAAGGGCGCTTGGGAGGATTTACTCGACGACTGTACCCACTATTACGACTGCGGTTTAGTTAAGCCGAGAACCAACGAGATGTGGCTAGAGTATGCGCGTATTTGCACAGCCTTGGGCTCCCAAGGATTGCGAGTTTTGGCACTTGCAACGGGAGTCACCATGGAGGAGTTGACTTTTGTTGGAGTTGTGGGCATTAACAATGCGGCTCGAGATGGAATCAAGGAAACAATTGAGCAGTTGAAGGATAAATTTTATGTTGATGTCAAGATGATTACTGGCGACTCGGAGGCGACTGCAGTTGCGGTTGGCAAAACGCTCGGTTTATTAGATAGCCTTCTACCTGAGGAGTGTAAGCAGAGTAACTCAATTATGTCCGGCGAGCAATTGAGACAATTGCTTAAATCGGATTCAATCGATGAGCTAACAAAGTCACAGGAGATTTCCTCTAAAAGTATCTTCTATCGAGTGGACCCCCTGCAAAAGGCGGATATTGTTGCTCGCCTCCAGCAATTGGACAAAATTGTGGCCATGACGGGAGATGGAGTCAATGATGTGGTTAGCATGAAGCGAGCCAATCTAAGTATTGCCATGGGAACGGGGGCCGATGTTTGCAAGGAGCTGGCTGATGTGATTGTGGTCGACAACGATCTAAGTGTTCTAACTGCCGCAGTAATCGAAGGCAAAGGGATCCACCTTAAGATTCAGAGTTTCATGTCATACCAAATATCGCTTAGTTTGTCGTTGTTAATTTTGGTCGCCATCTCGTTCATTATGAAAACCCACTCGCCGTTCAGTGTAATCCAATTGCTATTTATCAACCTGCTCGCCGACGGACCGCCAGCTCAGAGTTTGGGAATGGAAAAGGTACAATTGGACGACATCGGGAGGAGGCCAAGGAATGTACACGATCCCCTATTGAATTGCCGACTATTTTGCACACTAATTAGTCTAACCTCCTCGCTTGTTGCAGTCAATGGAGTTTTATACTATAACCTAATAGAAGATGGACAACTCGATGGACGCGACAGGTCGCTGCTCTTTACTTGTTTTGTTTTTTGCACCATCTTTAGCGTTATAACTCTCAGATCAAAGGTAGGTTTAAAATCATCTCTCTCGTTTTCCAAGATTCAAGTTTTGTAAAGTTGCTACCAATGACACTGAACTAACCAAGTAAAATTCAAAAAATCACACACGCAACAGGTGAAAACTGTCTTCGAGATCAACATCTACAGCAACAGGGAGCTCCTTTGCTGCTGCGCTTTTGTGGCTCTTACTCAAGTTGCAATTGTGCAAGTAGATCCAATTAACAAACTATTCGAAGTGGAACCCATTGCATTCATTGAAATTATCTATCTCTTCCTCTACGCATCGCTAGTTTTAATTATCATGGACTCACTGAAATATCTCGGCAGATTGTGTCGTATTTCTAAAGCAAAGCGCTTCTGTGAATACTTCAAAACTCGCGAGCTCCAATTGACAAGCCAGAAATCTCAAGTGAATCTCCAATGAAAGGATTTTAATTTAAATCTCACTCATCCCCTCCGATTGCCGACACAGAATAAAATCTCTAGCTAAAACTGCCAAAAGCAGCGAAACAAAAACAACCAGTAGAGGTAACTTTTAAAACTCATTGATATCACGCGCCGGGAGACAGGGAAAGAAAGTTGAGCGAGAGCAGCAATAATAAGAATCATCATCATCATTATCATCGGAACCCCATTAAATAAACTCGAGGTTGCGGCGGCGATCGCTGCTCAAGTTGCCACTTTAAAGTGTTAATGAACCCGCCCAACTAGCGAGGACCATTATTTTTCCTCAACTCTTTCTCTCACCCTTCAAGAGGAACGCGCGCGAGCCGCGCAACTTTTGTGTCAACTCACAGTTTCTCCATCTAGATCTTGGCAGATCTTTTTGCACCGAGCAGGGAGGGAGACAAACTAGCTCTTTGCGATGGAAGTGCAGGCAAACGGTAGAGGAAACACGTTAATTGTCGCTACTTTTGCTTGCGGCTCGTCAGTCATCATGGTCGTTATCCAATTCCGCCACAGCCGCCGCAAAGTCAGCAACACCAACTTCAACCTTCAGTTTCAGATTCAAATTTGAAATAAGTGTACTGTATTATCCTTCTCACTGTGGCGTGAATTCGACTGTTGCTTGAAGGAAGCGGGACTAAAGCAAATACACAAACACAAGTGCACCAGTGCCACGCTCGGTTTGCTTTAGGCGGCACCTAGGGTCGTGGCGTAGCGTGGCTTTGCGCGTAAATCAAGCAAAAATGAATCTGTTGCTCGCTCGCTCCCTTTTGGCTTCTCCCATTCGCATTCATGTCGATACTCTCACCAAGTTGCCATTGGAACGTCGTAAACTCGACGTCGAGCCTCTAGAAGAAGCTGGCGGCGGCAAAAGCAAAAGGGAGGGAGTTTGCGAAACTCTCCCTCTTCTGCTATCCATCGCTTGAATCTATGGTTGCTGTTATTGAAATGAAACAAACTTTGCGTTGACTTAGTCGGGAAGCTCGAAACAAAACTCAAGCTCGACGACGACGTCTTCTTTATGCTAATGCATTGGAGCAAGCTGAAGAGATAGCTTGTGAGTAGGCATCACTCTGTTGCTATTGCTTTCGCTATTGCTCTCGCCTCGACAGCAGCAGAAACTCAAAGGTATTATCAGTGTAACACGCAAAGGGAGGAGACACATCGTCGAGCAAGATGACGACTGGTGAATACATTGAAAGTTTGAAGCTTCCAATGAGCTGCTAGTTTGGTCGCATCTTCCGTTTGGGCGAGCGACGTTGTGTTGCGCGCATAGCGAGCTAGCGACCCTATGTGCGCCTCTTCGCGCCCCGCTCGCCTTTTGAGCCGGCGCCGCCGCTGCTACTTCTGTAGCCATTTGCGCAGCTACTGCTGAAATTCATCAAATAAGAAGTCAGATGTCGTTGTCTGTGTACAAATTTCCAGTCGCAAGTTGAGTCGAGTCAAACTGGCTGCTTGTACGCAACGAGGAGGCATTTGGCTTTGGCACGTAGAGGTGGCGACTATCGTTGTTTATGTTTCCTCGCCGCCGTTGCTTTTCCTTTCTTCTCGCCTTTACCCTCCTCTCTGGCTGCGGTTCGCGGCCGACACAACTTGGAGTAGTGGAGTTACCTTGGACTTTTGCGCCTTGCAGCTATCGTGGTCGTTGCAGCCGCCGCTCTATCTCGGCTACCACCCGCCAGTAGACTAAACTCCCGGAAAACTCGAACCAATCGGCAGACCCACTGGCACAGGATGCACAATGAGAATAATAATAGTAATTTTGGAACAGTAGCGGCCATAATAAAGTATTGTGTTGCACTTTCGAGTTACGTCCCATTTTTACGTGACGATTTCATGAGCTAATACCTAGGAGCGTTGCTGCTGCTGCTTCTGCTGCTCTACTAG
Organism: Aculops lycopersici; assembly: GCA_015350385.1. NCBI lineage: Eukaryota > Metazoa > Arthropoda > Arachnida > Trombidiformes > Eriophyidae > Aculops > Aculops lycopersici. Next base: position 276,111 of record WNKI01000003.1, on the reverse strand, counting down.
TCAATAGTAGTAGTGTAACAACGACAACAAGCTTGACTACGTGTGTGTATGTCGCCAACTCAAACTGCTGGAGGCATCAAATTTCAACAGGATAGACTGGTTCAAAATTAACGTTTACCACTGACGACAGATAGAGAAATAGGAAAAATAGAAGGAGTAGGAGTAGGAAAACATCAACACAACGAACGAATACAAGATACAAAACAAACCCGTTAACAATCGGCAAAATCGCTCAAAAAGTTAATTGCAAAGAAGTTGGTGACGCGAATGGAAGAGGTTTTGGTCTGAGTGTGGAGCGCAACTAGTAGATTAGGGGAAATCATTTATCGAACATTATAAGACCAAAGCAACTAGATAAAAATAAAATCGAGAATCCAAAATCAGCGAGAAGAAGAGAGGAGGACAGGAAAGTAAAAAATGCCTAGAATAGACGAATCGGATCAAGATGTTGGAAATGAGCCTCCTTTTGTGGCGCGCAAGGTTGTGATTAAAAAAGGTCAAAACCCGAAGCTCGACTACTCGTTTGCCGACGAGCTCGGCCGTGGAAGATTTGGAACTGTACTAATGTGCACCGAGAAGAAGACAGGACTCAAGTTGGCGGCCAAATTTGTTAGCACTCGACACAAAGAGGAACGCGAGAATGTTGAGCGCGAGGTGGACATTATGAAATTGCTCCAGCATCGGCGATTACTGCAATTGTACGACGTCTACGACGACGGTAGCTCCGAGATGTGCATAATAACAGAACTGTAAGTACGAGTTCAGATATATATATATAATCTTACATTTCAACAGCAAAAAACCTGTTGATTCTAACTCACCATTCATCACTCAATCGAATAAACAGCATATCAGGCGGCGAACTCTTCGAGCGAGTCATCGACGACGACTTTGAGCTTACTGAGAAGGTGTGCGCCATTTTTATGCGACAAATTTGCGAGGGAGTCGAGTATATGCACCAAAAATTTATCATGCACTTAGATATGAAACCAGAGAATGTATTGTGCGTTACTAGGACTGGAAATCGCATTAAATTAATCGACTTTGGGTTGGCTCGTCGCTTTGACCCCAACCACAAGCTACAGGTTATGTTTGGAACGCCCGATTTTGCGGCGCCGGAAGTGCTAAGCTACGAGCGAGTGACGCCCGCCGCCGACATGTGGAGCGTCGGTGTAATTTGCTACGTTTTACTCTCGGGTTTGTCTCCATTTATGGGCAACAGCGATTTAGAAACCATGACCAACGTTACAAAGGCCATCTACGATTTCGACGACGAATCCTTTGATCCCATCTCGTCGGAGGCAAAGGATTTCATAGGAAAACTGTTAATTAAAGACCCGAGCAAGAGATTGAAGCCGCAAGATTGTTTGAGCCACAAGTGGTTGGCCGCAAAGAAGAAGGTTGGCACAACGACCAAGTTGAGCAAGACCAAGCTTAAGAAGTACGTTGTTAGGAGGCGCTGGCAAAAGGCAGTCACCGCCATTATGGCACTGAGACGAATGGGCGCCAATCTGTCGCTAACAGGTGGGCCAGTGAGCAAGCCACGAAACGCGCCAAAACCAACCACAAGAACATCCTCCTCTTCGGCGGCATCCAAAGTTACGTCATCATCGCCAAGTAGCAACACAGCGGCCACCAGATCATCATACACCACAACGTCGACTTCATCCCGATCCTCTAGCACCACGGGCGCCTTAAGCAGCCGGCCGCCTATCACAACAACAAGCAGGACCACAACCACCTACTCATCGCCATCGCCACTGAACAGCTCTTTAGGTAGTGGCTACAATAGAGGGCTAAGCTCGTCGACGACTAGCTCGCGACTCGGAAGTAGCTCGCCAACGCCAAGTGGCCGCGTGATCTCGTCAACATCGTCGTCAAGCTACAAGGTGACCAGTTCAACAACGAGACGCAGGTTTTAGAAGTGTGTGAAATTTGTGCATTTGGCACAACAGTGAGTCGCGAGATACGGACAGGCGCACATCAACAACAGGTGTCCGTCGAAACAATGTAAATATTGTTTTGTATTAATAACAAAAACAACAACTAAAATTGATAAAATATTTCTGCTTCTAAATAAAGTGAAACAAGATGAAAAAAATGAGGCGGCATCAAAAAAAACTAATTTCTTTTTCTTGTTACTTCTGGTGGTCGTTTATTTTGTTCAACTTTCTCTCGCCATAAGTTGTAATAGTTTCAAATTTTTCTGCTGCTAATCAAACTACACTCTGATCTCGATTCATGTCCAATGATTCGTTGGCTAGATCGTCAGTGTTGATTCTAATATCCTTCTATTAACAATGTGAAGTGATGAAATGAAATGAAATGAATTGATGAAGTGAATTGATGATAAGATGATATAGGTATTTACAATTGACTAAGTCGTCGTCGTTCCTTGCCGCTGTTGCTGCCGATTGATGTGATTGAATGGGTAGTCATTAGGTTGGGATAACTATTTGCTTATGCGCTTCACCTAACTAGCAAGCAGCTAGGTGCTTGTTGAGTGCGGCCAGTGAGGGCAGGTAATAGTCTGGTGCAAACTGTTGCTCCTCGTAATCCTCCGACGACTTGTACTCGAACATCTCCTCTTTCGTCCCAATGCCACTTTGCACGAAGAGAGTGGCCATTCCGTTGTTGTGCCCGAATGGCATGTCGGTGGTGAGTCGGTCGCCTATCATAATTGTGCGCGCCGGATCAATGGTCGGATGCTGACTCCTGATGATATCGAAGAAGTAGGTTCCCGGTTTGCCTAGAACCACTGGGTCGCGACCAGTTCCCGCCTTGATGGCGGACACATACAATCCTGGTCCAGGAACAAAGATGTCGGGCGAGACCGAGGGGAAGGACTCGTCGGCGTTGGAGGCGATGAACTGGCAATCGGATCGCTTCACGTAACTACACGCCTTGGCCAGCTTCTTGAAGCTAACCTGGTTGTCAAAGCCAACCACCACGGCGCCCACCTGTTTGTCCACCTTGAACCTGGCCTGTCCTGGCTGCCAATCGTCTGGCGTCGCGTCGGGTCCAACGCCAAAGTTGTTGATACCAACTGCATTAAGCTCGTCCGCGATCCCTTGGCTGCCCAACACGTAGACGCTTCGTTGGAAGTTTTGGCGCTTCAAGTAGAGGGCCGAGGAGTAGCTTGTTGGAAAGACTTCATTTAGATGGGCCTCGTAGCCGAGTTTCCTGAGCTTCTGCATAAATTGGTACCTGTTCTTGGTGGAGTTGTTTGTGGCAAATATAATCTTCTTTCCAAAGCGGCGCAGTTTGTTCAACGCTCTAGGTACACCATCAATGGCGTCGTTGTTTATATACAAAACACCATCGCAATCCGTGACAATCGTATCAAACGAATCCATGAATTCATGCACGGCGCTCCTGGTGTCTAGGTTCTCAATAGTCTCAACCATTTTGATTCTATCTTGTGATGCTGGCGGTAAATATAAATTTCTAAGATTGTAGCCTAAGTCTAGATACTAGTGTGTGCGTTTGTTTGTAAATCTAGGTGATAATTTTGTGTTGGTCTCACTTGTTGTTTTTTCTCGCCCAGTATGTGTAGTTTTTATATGAGAGTATGTAACTTAGTGTTGGTCGGTTGAGAACCTGAAATGATTTGATTGATCCTGGAGCCTTTCGTATTGTATATATATACCCGTCGCCAACCGACTAACCAACACCATCGTCCCAAAATCTTGGCGGCTTGTTGGCTGCCTCGCATTCTTCAATTGAGATAAAAGTAGTGGAGGCCTTATTGATGCAGCTTCGTGGTTCGTGACACCATGTTGGCTATCTTTCTCGTCTCAATTCAACTCGAGTTGCTCAGCTTTCGCTGCGGTAAATGCACGTCATTTGCGTGCACTTGCTCCCAGAGTCTCGCCAAAAATGCCACCCCCACGCGTGTTCAGTTACTTTTGCCTCGCCGTGCTAGTGGCGTGTCCACACATCCAAATGTCAATAGTGCAACAACCGCCGCAACCACCACCACAGAAACAACAATAACAACAACAGCAACAACCAAACAACAAGTGTCAGCGGTGACCAGAGTGTTTCTCGCTTCTAACTGTAGACTTTTGCCCGCCTTTGCTCGACGCGCACTTTGCGCGACGCTCACGCTCATGCATGCAAACTCCCATACAACAGCAACGAGTCGCTATATCCCATAGATAAACAATGGCTCCCGTTTCCCGCCGCGACAGGGGAAGGCAGGGGATCAACGATTCAGCGGGCCGACAAGCTTACCCAAAAAAGTCCATACAATTTGAACGGGAACACGAAAGTTTCCCTATCACGCTCACAGGCAATGGAATTTTTTCCCTCCTCTGGGTGGCAGCCGTCGCGACGTCTGGTGTTGGCGATCTTCTAACGAGATAGTACAAGACCATTTGATTCGGGTATACTTTTGCTATGAGTAGTACAAGATAACAAGCATATCAATTGCAGACCAAATCTTAGACACTGATAGTTGATTTATCAATCAGTCATTTGGAACCAAGTTCGTACACTATTCAGACAAAAGAAGTGATTGTAACCATCAATTGATGCGATGGACTTAGCAAAGACTAATTGCACTTTCCATTTCCACTATCGTCTAGAAATAAAAGATTATACAACACAAAGGCGCATTTGCATCTTTCCATCCCTGATAGATTGTTCGATAGGCCAATTATGCTAGCTCATTCTCTAGGCATAAAATAGAGATTCGAGCTCCCCGTAACCGAATGGAATGATAGGCAGCCAGACAATTGTATCAATTTGATTCCAAGCCCAAGTGTCGGCATCAACGCTATCATCGACTTCCCTAACGTAATCTCAAGTAAGGTATAGCAAACTATCCAGCACGCTCTTAACTCATGTCCACTACTGACACAAAACTTAAATAAAGGAAGGCTGACGATATTTTCCACAGCCAAAAATTGAGTCAGAGCTCTAGATAGTCTTTTGGCCGTTTCATTGCTAGTCTAATACTGATACAATTGTTACTGCCTTTTGCACCATAAATCACAGTGCCTCCATAGGCACCGAATCAGAAGAGTAGATAACTAAGCGCAACTTGGTGCGATTGATTCCACTTCCCATTGTCTTTTCGCCATAATCTATCTCGTTACTCTCTTGCCAGCAAGTGTAGCAGTTAAGCAAGCGGCCATTAGGCAAGTTTTGACTCGACCCTCCCTTTCTCGTGTCATGCCTTTCTCGGGTCGAGCTTGCCGCTTCAATCGTTTGATGGAGGCTGCTACTTCAGTCCATGGTTTAACGATCTTGGCAAATAGCAAGGAGTTTGCATTAAACTTTCAATTTAAACCTTAGGTCATGATTGATCATCATGTCAAGGGTTAGGCAGAGAGCTTTGGCTAACCTGCCGTTTGCATGTTTGCCTCATGCATACGAGCTCATGAGTGAATGACACTTATTGCAAATCGGGTGACGATGATTTAAATTGTTTGTGTAGGATTGATTTGTTTATTTTGCCCGAGTTTTCCATGGTTATAGTAGTATACATTTGTACAAGTGTAGGTGGTGATTAACCGATTGAACCCAATCCGGGTCTCTACTCCTTTGGCTCGGTCTTCGGTTGGTTTGGACCACTTGTGGATGAGGACGAGGTTGTTGAGCTTGCGTGAGTCTCCAGCGCTCTGACAAAGGCTTCCAGATTACCGAGATTGGCAGCATCAACACAAGCCTGACTCAAACCAAACTGCGACATGAGCGGACCTAGTTGACCCGATTGTAAGGCAACACAAAATTGGCTTAATGAAGACCTAAATTGTGACGAGCGGACTGTGTCTGCAAATTGTTGCTTCCTATCCTCAGGTGTCAAATTTGAACTCGAGCTTGGGTTTGTGAGGGAAGGTTGGCTTACAGGTGGTAGGTGAGGTTCGATATGTCTCAGAAACTCTTCATCGCTGAGCAGATATGCCAAACTGTCAGAATTGATGGCAGTCGATAGATCGATCAGTGGAGTTTGTTGTTGTTGTTGCTGCTGTTGGCTTTCTCGGGCTTGACTCGATCCGCTTGCTTCGGCTTGTGAAGCGGCCATCGCAGCCATTAGACTTTCATCACTATCATCCATCGCCATAGCATTTGCAATGAGGGCCCTCAAATCACTGGCACTCGGATCTCTGCCAGCCGAGGAGGCTGATGCACCGCCTGTCGCGGCGCCTGTTGCACTGTTTGCGGAGGTAGGTGCTGAATTTGTGGTACTGGCCGTGCTACTGGCTCCGGAATTATTCGATGACGATCGGCCAGCCGCCGAACTAAGTAGTTGGGCTAGATTGGCTCCATTTGAGCTCAATAACTGTGCAAGCTGGTCTTGGGTCATATTGCCAAAGAGAGATGACAAGTCTCTATCAGAAGCAGAGCTGCCGCCACCGCCCATCTCGCTACCTCCACGTGGTGGATTATTCAACATTTCGTTAATTTTCTTACAATATTCTTCATCTTTATCAGGTTTCGCTTCCTGCATCCAAAAAAACATCTTCTTATTGGACGACTTCATCTTAAGAACAAATACACGACCAGTTGTGCATTCTTTCACTCGACTAAACTCACAGTCATCTGGAAACAAGATTAGGTCATCCTCAACCGCTCCAGTTTGCCTGTCCTTCCAGCAGAAATGCATCAAGTTATCATCTGGAGATTGACGAAGAAAAACCATACCCTGGCGCTTGATTGGATGCACTTTTCTTTCCTTCATCTCCATTTTACCGGCTTTAAACTCGACCAGATTCCTTGAGCCCGAGGTGGTGGCCGGCGCGGCGCCCGTGCTAAACAAAACTGGCGATGCCATTCTCCTCAATAATATTGTTCTAATTTGGGATCTTGATTGATGGAGATTTCGAATATTTGCTATACTTGATTATATAATCTTTATATCCAAGTACAGGTGTGTTTCAATATTTTCGAGCAATCTTATCGTAACAAGGATATTATTACGAGAGCAAAGGAATAGAATTTTTGAGTTTGTAGAGAGAAAATGGACATTTGTAGAATTTTTGTGAGCACACGTCTGACTCATGCTCTGCAGCTGTTTGAATGCGCTTCAGATGCTACTCGCGCGCCACCTGGACCACATCTCTGCGTATCAAGATTACGTTGCATCGGCCTGCTTTGATTTGAAAGTGAGGCACGAGTTACAGGTGTCTCCAAGTCGACACCTTGGCTAAGTATTGTTAACAAATACATTGCTCACATAATATGGCATGATGATTTAAAATTTAGAAAAATAAAATAAAATTCTCACTTCCTGACTAGATGATAGGATGGAATCGACGCGGAAAACGTGACCTCGTCGTGTTCTCCAATAATCATGAGACTTATAAGTCTGATATCTAACAACTTAAATGGGGATTTATTCATAGTAACTGACTAAAGTCATGCGACTCAACTCAACTAAACTAGAGTAAATAGAGATATGAATTAGATGGTTACATTGTTTCTTGGTATGGCTCGTTGTTCCAACTGTCAGTAGAGTTGTTGAAATTATCAGCCAAGTTGCTGGCACTAATTCGACTTGCTGATGTATTCGTGGTAGCCACCAAATGTTGGCAATGATCACGCGGCGGATCGTCGTGATTGCTGCCGCTGTTGCTGTTTGACGTAATGAGCGAGTTGATATCCTTGAAATCGATAGGAACTATTGTTGGTCTTGATACTACTGACGTCTGGGGTGGTGATGATGTCCGAGACGAAGATGACGATGGAGAGGAAGAGGACGAGCTTGCCTTGTTAGATGGGATTTGTTGATGTTGTTGCGGCTGATGTTGCTGTTGATCGTGATGGTGAGCTTGCCAATTGGCGGTAGTATGAGTAAATGACGATCGTTTGGAAGTTTTGACTCTCGGTTTCGGCTCATCCGAATACAGAGGCCGATACGAGCTTGAGTTCTGCCAAGCGATTTGTGGTAGGTTTCTATCATCGCCAACATGACTATGAAGATCTGATGACGTAGCCGCCAGAGATGCGGTAGACAAGGATGCCGATGACTGCGATGATAAAGCTCGGGTTTGGTGCAATGAATTGGATGATATCTGTGGGTTGATTGTCACGGAGTCACGATCACAGTGAATTCTGTCTAATCCAAATGGAACAATACCGACATTTGGTGAGTTTTGGCCGTTGGACGACGTGGTCGCCATTGATTTTAAAAGTCCCGATGATGACGGACCATATAATATTGCGCCACCATCGCCACCGCCGCCGCCGCCGCCTCTACTCGTCACATTGCGATAACTGCCGGTTGAGATATTTTTGTCAAGATCATTATGTTCCCCTTGTGGTTGGAATAATTTTGATGTCGACACTGTTTGTTGATTGATTAGCGAGTTGGTCTCGAGGAGGAGATTCAGAATGGCTCGTTGGTCGAACGAATGGCCAAGGCGGGCTAAGAAGGCGGTCAGCCAGGTATTGCCGGGTCCAGCTTGAGTTTGGAGTTGAGATCCGAGAAGCGAGTGCAGAGGACTAGTTTGTACTTGATTCATATTCATATAAGTACTTTGGCTTGCCGTTAGAGATTCAAGTTGCTCTTTGGTTAGGGTAAACAGTGGAGGGTGAGAGAGATCAAACTTAGACCCAGGTAGTGGCATAGGTGGTGCTGTTGGTGGTGCTAGCGCTAGATCTTGAATTGTTGCGTAATTAGATTGAGACGAGCAGTTGGGTTGATGAACTTGAGCCAATTTTGTCGCCTGTTGCTGGTAAGAAGATGGATCTTTTCTGCATCTAGATCCCGATTGAACCCCGAGATCATTTGCACTCATCATCATATCAATATGATTTGATCTAGATTGATGCCGACAGTCATTTTCGCTTCTTTCATGTTGATCATTGATCCTATTCGACAATAGCTCGCTTACTGGTTGTTTTGTTGGTTGTTGTGCTTGTTGCTGCTGCAAACTTACACCCATCGTCTGTGATTCCGATATAGTGGCGAAGTTGTCGATATCTCTTCCATTTGGAATATGTTCAATGTCAACCACAATATCCGAGTCATCATCGGATTCATCGTTCGAGCTCATAGTGGGCATTCTATGGATGGGTGTTATCGGGCCACTGTAATTAAGACTGCTATAGTTGCCAAGCTTACTTGGTATGTTTAGGAATCTATCAGAAGTTCTTAATCTACGTTGGTTGCCAAGGCGATTATTTAGTGAAGATCTAGGTTGATGCCGGCTATTTGAGCATGAAGCTACCAGGCCAACACCGCTACTACCATAGCCAATAAGAGAGCCATCTTGCGATCTAGTGTTCATATCAGAACTCTTCATGTCCTCAGCACATTGCGATGTGTTGTTAGTATTGTTGTTAGACATCAGTGTCGTTGTATTAGTAGTAGTAGTTGTTGTCGTAGCCATCTGTTTGGTATTGCAGACTATAGCATTACACCTACTCATAGCCAGTACTGCTGCTGCGGCGGCGGTCGTGGAGTTGCTTAGGTTTGACACCATCCGCGCATGATGATTCCCCTCAAAAGTAGTCATCAAGTTAAGATTAGTATTAATTGTTCTTCTGGTTGGTAGAGATCCAGGTTGTGGTGAGAATGATTGTTGATGATGACGAGCATTCCGTCCTGCCCTGAATTGTTGATGGCCCAAGGGGCGCACTTGAATACCGGGTCCAAGTTGTGACCCGGAGGCACTGAGATTTGGTCTCGTCGCCAGACTATTCTGAGCCAACGACAGGCCCTCGGGTCTAATCTTCGGTTTCCTCGGGCCGCGTTCATGTTGTACAGCTAGATTCAAGAATCAGATTAATTAGTATCAGGTAGATGTATGAAGAGGATCAGAGAATAGATCGTATCACAAGTTCAGTATATAGATCGACGAAGTGGACGCGTGTCGCACAATACAGGCCACACAACGTGGTGCGCGCCCATTTCTCCTCGTCTCTCCTACAGTTTATTACAGAGGTCAAAGGGGCGAAAAAAGTCAGCTTATTCCCAACCAGCGAATGGCGCCAAGTTTGAAAGTTTAAGCATAATAATAGAGCTGGAAGCTTATCAAAACAAAAGTTTGTTGGCTTCTAAAACAAGCGCATTTCTAAAGCAAGATTAGCCAAATGAAAAATTGAAACCAAATCTCAAGTGGCCACACAGTGAAGCTAGTGGATTTAGTTGATTTATTAACTCATATGACATGTAACGTAAGAGCGTAAAGCGCAAAGTAAAGCAATACCATTGATCGAAGAATCGATCGATCGATCGAGTAAAGAGCCGCAAGTTTGGTTACGCTTTCGTGGGCCCCAATCGAATGACCAGCAAGTCTGCCAATCCAATCCATGGCATGGGCCTTGCGACTGTGACGTTTTCGGTCGTGGCCGATTATCGACCAGCAAGTTTTAACGCTCATTGGCCACGATCGCAGAATGCAGGGCGCAAAGTGGTTGCGCCATTTGTTGGCCTTTTGTCTCGCTTTGTGTAGTTGTCACGCTTGCCTACTCTCTCTCTCTTTCAACAAATAGAGGAGCAAGTTAATTCTAAACCGATTGCCTCTTAACCACAACACGATATCAGCGATCGTTGCAGCGACAAGTGCAACGAGTCTATCCCTCTGAAGTTTGAAACAAGATCCACCATCAAAGACAATGGGACATCGAATCGTTGAATGGTTTGGTTGGATTAGATTGTTATATAATCAACAATCGGATTTGTCAACGAGCCCACGGTTTGCCTTGTCTAGTTTCCCCAACTCGCTTCCGGCCGGCGAGAGTCAATCAGGTGGAATTGCTCACTGCGAAGAATGCCAGGCAAAACTTAGGTCGGTTCAAATCGACCAAAGCCCTCGGGCAAACTTTTCGACAACCAGTCTAAAATTGTAACTGCTTATTATAGCAACAACCATAACAACTCATAACAATCCGCCCACATCCACTTGAGGTCCAAAAGTGAGTGGCAACTGGAAACCAACCATCAAATCAGCGTTTATACGAACTTTCGGCGGGCATTTGGGTGATATGAGCAGCAAAAGTAGATCAGCTTGAGGGTAGGAATTAAATTAAAATGCGCGACGACGACGACGAGTAGTGGGCGGCTAGTCAAGTTATATAACAGCAGCAGCAGCAACAACAACAACAACAACAACAACAAAAACAACAACGAGCCGAATATAGCATCGGAGTCCCTCAAAATTATTTGATACGCGAATTCTGACTGAATCGACTGCTCACTTGCTCACGATCCTCTGATTTTCTAGTTTCTATTTTGACATAAGAACACCGGGCAACAACTTTGCGCTTTGAGCCTCGGCCTCTGGATCCACTAATCGCTAGGCACTAGTCGAGCGGAAATGGACAAAATTACCTTTAGAACTTTGATGGAGACGATGGGTGTGCGCGTTGCCGCAACTTCCAGTTGTCGGCTGGCTCACGGGCTCTAGAGTTTGATTTGAGACGCCAGAGAGCCAACATCTTTTGGCTGAAACGACTAGCGTTGTTATGATTGCACTAGAGAAGGTTGTCGTTGTTGTGGCTGACGTGTAATTCGGTGGCGTGATTTGTAATTGGCCACTTTGAGTGAGCAATCATCTCTTTCTCTCTTATGGGAGTGCGCGTTAACAGGCGTCTAGAGTTCAGGCAAAAATAGCAAAATCTCGCTGCTACTGCATAAACTCAAAGTACGGCATCGCAGGATATTCTCGCTCACCTCTTGCACTCATCAGCTGATCATTTCCGCAACTCATCATAATCATCATCCTATCCCTGGCTGTACTGCAGACAGGAATGGAAAATGCAAACTGCGCATCGCGCTGATTGATTGACTGGCTGGCATGCGCGCGGTAGTTGGCCACTTGGACGTGCCAGCCACTAACTGTTGGCGGCCATCGCTAACCAGCTGACGCGCGCTGCTAACAGTTGGTTGCAGTTTGCAAGTTGATTCTCTGGTTTTGCCCAGTTTTCTGCATGCCAAATCTAAACCCTCGACTCGACGGTTGCGTCACGATTCGTGCCCCAAGCTTGCAGTTCATAACTCATCTCACTTCCTCCGCTTTCATTTGCCAATATTATCCTCACCCTCTGGCCACCACCGCCACCAATTAAGATCGGAGGGGGGAGGGGAGGGGCGAAATTTGGACAGAAAAACTGACGAATGGCAGATTACACACAGCCAACAAAAAATGATCACTACTTACCGTCTCGGTTCATGCCAGCCTCGAAACACTTGCGCAATCGGCAGGCACGACAGTGGTTACGGTGCGTCCGGTCAACGGGACACTGGCCAAAGACTTTGTTTGAGAGTATCGAGTTTGCTAGTGTTAATTGGGCGAGATTAACCAGAGGAGAGGTGACAAATTTAAGCTATCAAAGCTGGAAACTTACGTGGACCCTGCGCCTTGCAGGTGTACCTGCGATTCCGGTGAATGCTTCGCTTGAAGAATCCCGAGCAACCTAAAGAGGACACATCGGGCCATAAAGTGGAGGTTAAATTTTGCGCCTAACTAAAACTATTGGCTAGATACAGCAGGTTTCTCGATTGAATTGCATCTCAAAAACTCGAAAATCATTGAGAGAGAGAGAAAGAGAAAACTTACCATCGCAAGAGTAGAGACCATAGTGTTTGCCGGAGCTTCGGTCGCCGCAAACTTTGCACGGAATATCGAGAAGTCGGTCGTTGATCATCATCTTGTTTGGTGTTGATGTGTGTGGTATGTTTGTGTATTGCTAGCTTAGTGTTGTTGATGATGATTGCAATCTTGTTCCAATGATGCCAAGCTAACTGCTGGCTCGATGCTATGGCAGCGTAGTTTTCTCTAGCTGCCCGTTAATTTACTCGCCTATTCCACTCATCAAACAAACGACTTGTCAAACAAACGTAAACAAAGTATCTTTCTCTGACTCTGACTCTAACTCTAACTCTCGTTAGCTCGTCCTCTCTTGCTATGCACCGCCACAAATAACTCGACGACACTCTAGCGACATCAGCAAAAGCTAATGTTTTCGGTATGTTTCTCCTCCTCCTCCAACGACTCTCTTCCTTTTTTCTCTCGTCCACCGAGGAGCCCCAAATAGTTGAGTTTGCTCATGCGCGCCAACTAGGCGCTCGGTGTGGTAGTCGAGCGAGGGAGCCGCCGATGTTGGTCGGTGGTTGTTGTTACTGTTGTTGCTCCTCTCTATCGGTTAACTCGGGTGTTTGAGTGTATGAGTGTATCGAGTCACCAACTAGATGGGGGCGTAGGAATAGAATTGCAATCTTATTCTTCTTGAATTGGAGCCAATGGAACAGCACGACCAACAAACAACAAGCCAGCGAGGGGAGCCGAGTTGCGTCACTTGCTCGTGGAGCTCGTGGTGCGCGTGGCGCCCTAGCGAGTAACATGGTGACTTGCGCATTAAACCAACTGGTGAGTGTCAGATTCCTCCAACTTTAATGTGGCTTCCTCACCGCAACGGTAACGACATCCACGTCGACGACGACCGCTACCAGCAACGTTAAACATCGACTTACGGCAAAAGAGTATTCGGTTCCCCTGTAAGCAGTTGGGCATGCGCATTTTTAGATGGAGCAAACATAACAAGCTAGTTTGACGGAAGAGGAGCACAATTTAACAAATGGCCTATAGAGCGAGAAGTGGTCGAAAAGTTTGCGCGCGCCACACGCGTGACTTGACTCAAGTGGCCAACCCGAAGTTTCAGCGGGTCGCCTCTTTGTTCGAATTCTTTATTGAGTCGAGTGAGCCAAGCGATCGTGAACTCCCTTGTTGCTCTTCTAGCTCACAGCCAAGCCACTGGCTTTGTGGTCTGCTTTCTCGAATTGCCCAAGCAATGAGTGCATGGTGATCGATTGTCTACTCAAGTCTCCTCACCTGATCAGAAGCGCGAGCTTTCCATTCCAACTCGCCTCGTGCCGTCGACCAAAGGCCATATAATTGAATGCACCCAAGCAGCCTGTTATGTTTATATCGCCGATCGGCCGGCCAACCCAGAAAATTGTCAGAACAGTGGCTGCCTTGAACTAGAGGCAACTTGACGATTGTAGTCTGGGAAGAGTTTGCTTTACAACTGGTCACCTGCTCAACCATTTTGTCCAACGTTATGCGGTTGGCTCGCAAGTCGCGACACCAAGAGCGGAAGTTGGATTAGCGGCAATAGATCAAATAGACGCTGCCATCAGATTTGCGGCACGCACTTTCGATACGTTGAGCTCGCCTTACTTATTGGAGTTAACTCTCCGACTTGCTCCTTTTGAGTCGAGCACCGAGAGGAGTGGCAAAACTAAAACCGGCACATTCACGACAGAGGGAGAGAGAGAGAGAGAGATGGCAAAAACTATTTGCTGTTCAGGAAGCTCAGTAGTCGTTAGTTGGTGGCAATGGTGGTGGTAGTGTTGTAGTGTAGTGTAGAGTAGTGTGACCATTAGAAGCCATTTACAAGTGCTCGTGTTTCTAAAGGCTCAAGAGCCATTTTAGCTTGCTGCTGTTGCTAAAGTGGCGTGCGCAAAAGTCGCCTATAAAGTTTGACCATTCAACTCATTTATAGACAAGTAAGTTGAGCGCCTTTCTGGCTTGCAGCTAGCTTCAAATCGACCCGCTGGCAAGAGCCAACTTATCGACTGCTTGTTTGCACGTACAAGTTTGTTAGTAAAATTTTGTCCTATAAGCCAATATTCAGCTAGTATCATCTCAATTCGATATTTAATATCATTTTAAGCCTCTCGTCATAATCTCACACTTGTCTTCAATAAACAGGAAATGATTTGATCTAAATTATATCAACACTAATTGAACCTCGTCGCGCACCGATGCTGAGGCGGTCAATTTAGATGGCGACGATGGCGGTGGCGGCGGTTGATTCTCGAGCGAGAGATCTACCATCTCGTCACTCGTATCAGATAACAACTCTTCTTTTTCGTTTCGCTTGGTATTTCCTAAATCCTGAACATTTGACAATCCCTTATTTGAGGTTATTGATCTTCTAGATTGAATAGGGCTATTATTCAAGCTCATACGAGCGACATAATTTGAAACGTAAATTTCCTCGTTATCGTTTTCCCCTCGCGAGGATTTCGAGAGTTTCCTGGGAGCTGCTTGAGGTGCCAGTGCTACCTGCGAGTCCACAACATCTTCGACTTTCATCACCAAACCCTCACCTATTGGCGGCTGCCTATCGGGTCGAGGCAATGGCCGTGGAGTTGGTGATGGTGACGTTGGGTTGTAGCTCGAGGTTCCGCAAGAGGACAATAGATTCACGCCAGTCAGGAAGGGCAAGGACCGACGCTCGTTGTTCAACTGCCTGTATGGTATCGAGCAACCACTTGTCTCGTGGTGATGATTATTTGGACTCTGGTTATCGCCTGTTATGGTTGATGATGATGATAAGTTGCTAGCACTAGTGTCATTCAAGTTGTTAGTTGTAGTTCTAAAACCAACATCCGATAAACGCTTCTCCGAGAGTCGCGACGAGATGGATCCGTGACGCAATGTTCTATTTGGCGATCTAGTTAGCGATCGATAGGCACTAGCGCCAGTTCGCATCGACGACCTAACATAATCACTAGGTAGGTATCGCGAGTACTTGGTCATTACGTCATGCTTCAACTTCTTGTAAGCCGACTCTAGATACTCATGCTGAGGTCGCATTATATCGGCCACTCGCGAGCTATGCAATCTTATCGCTTGATCAAGTATGGGCACTTGCTGAGCAATCAAACGTTTTAGCTTGTCCACTTGAGCTGGAGTTGGGACTCCAAGTTCGCTATTAACTGGTTGTTGATCATTTGAATTATGATGTTGTTGTTGCTCTTGATGTTCTACTCCTTGCACGGGGTCCATTTTCTTTGAAACATTAGCCATTTGAGGGGCATTCAATTGTGGCGGGTACATAGCGCCACATTTGTTGGTTTTAACAGAACAATATTGTTGCCGCGGGCTTAGGTCCACATTAAAGAATGCCTTTTCGTATTTTGTTATACCTCCATTAACTGCCGGATCAACAACACCCAATAAAAGTTGACCCAACAAGCGGACGTCCTCCTCCTGGCGCCCCTCGTCGGCTTTAAACCGATTGACCATCGCAGATAATCGATCATTTGCACGCTCTAAATCCTCAATTGCGCTTTCGATTGGACTTATTACGCTTGGTTCTTGGAAATAAACCGGAAAGAAGGCCAACATACCGGGCAATGTGTTAGTGCTCAATGTTGTCCTTTCACGCCACATATCAGCAAACTCATCGCCTGCTCCCTTAGGACTCGCATCATTAGCTTTCAATGATGTTGTTGCTGGTATTGGTTTACTTATGCGCCGACTAAATTCAAACTTGTCACACTCGTTATACTTGTGATAGATTAATATTGAATTATCTATCGAGCTGATGTCGTCGCAAGCAAACTTTGATTTTATATCTACAACCGGCGAGCAAGCGTTAATTTGTAAGTACCTAGCGTTGGGTTGCATCAAAATTGACTCGTCTGGCTTGGATAATGTTTGCAATAATTTGGCATCTGGATATTTACTCAAAATTTGAGCTTGAAAGTCGCCCAACTTCTGATACGGTTTCCCTCTATAGACCATTGTCTCATTTCTAATGCAAGGCGGAAATCCAATACCATAAAATGTGACTCGAAAGTATTCCGGATTGACTCGCTTGCTTAAATCAATCATGTTGCTGTAAAACTGAGATAGTCTCTGATAGGTGTGGGCCAATTTTGCATATTCATACGTTTTGGTTTGGTAAATGCTAGTTAACTCTTGGCACAGTGGCACTGCCGCCTCCCAAAGTTGACCTCTGTCAAAGTAATCAATGATAGTGTTGTATAAGAATATCTTTAAACTTTGGCTATCTGTTAATTGGTCTTGCTGAATTCTAAAGTATCTTGTGATTATTCGACTAGGACCCTCTATGGGTGCATTTGAAAACTCCAATGTCTTGGCATACTCCAGTAGAGTGTATCCAGCTTCGACAAATCGATTCTCGAGTCGGTGTAGCGCGCAAAGCTTGTATAGATTCTGGAGGTAGAGTTGTATAAGGTCCACTTTGTCTCTAAAAAATAGGATTAATTTAAATAGACACAATAGATACAAGTCCATATAGTTGAGATTCTTCGATTTCCTCAAGTCCAAACAGATTTGCATGAATTCAAATAATAAATCTGATGTATGCTTTGCCATAATATTGAATTGAACATGATCAGCTTGATTTATCAGAGAACTCTTGACATGATACTTGGGGTTCAAGTTACCTGATAGAGCGGCACATAGCTCGCACTTGAACAGTTCATCTCCATAGTTGAGCTCGATCATGAGAGTGTAAAGCTTTGCAACTATGGAATGAGTGAACCTGGTTAGCACGGTACTGTCTTCGCTAGATTCGTGTAAACTCAGGTATGGCAATGAGTCCTCCGCGATGTTGGCTGCTAGTGTTGCTTGTTGAATGTATCTAGCCTCCTCGTCAGATTCGTAAGAAATGCTACCAGAATAATTTCCAGATTTGTATGATGAGCCTCTCGAAGCGACATATTGACCTCTATAGTTGCATTTCATCATGTCGTAAAAAACAGGTAGTAGAATGGATCTTTGTTGCGATCTTAATGTCATGCATGCTCGTAGTAGAGGCTCAAGTAATTCTTCAAACAGCGATTGTTTCATCTCAAAACTAAGTGCGTCCCAGGCAATCCAAACATACTCGGCAGCCATCTTTGAGATTTCTAAGGCATAGTCTACTTGACGTTGTTTCAGCATAGATCGTCCAGGTCGGAGAATATCTTGCACGAGAAAATGAACAAGACAATCGAGAAAACTTGACCAAAGTCCCTGATTTGACTGAAAGAATTGGCACATTGTTCTGTAAATGTAGGTTAACGAGGTAAGGAAGGTTCGACTGGCGACAAGTTTCATGTCGACCCAACAATCAGGATACGTCGGACTCGAGCCATCAATATTGTCCACATCCGCGGCTTGAGCATCCTCATTGTTAGTCGAGGTTAAACGCTTAATAATGAATAAGTAATCCTTGAGAAAAGCACTCAGGTCTCTGAGGTTTCCAAATCGTCCAATGTAATCGTTGAAATCATTTGGTGTCATGAGTCGCATAATGCTGACAAGTAAGGTTGTCCAATGAGCATTTTGTAGCTCGACAAAATTATCACGATCATCTATATGTATCCTTCTGACTATTGGTTCTAATAAAGAATCAGCAATCAAATTGACTTCTTGTTTTCGTGACTCTCCAGGTAAACTTTCAATAACATCTAATAGAGCATCACAAATTTCAAAACAATTAGAGATCTTCTCGGCATTAGGTGGTGAGGATAGTAGACTGTTGACTTTGGCTAGTATACCTGATAAAGCTAGTCGGCTCGTTGAGTTAGATGGTGATGAAAATGCATTGCTCCTTATGGTCGCGATCATGTGAGTCATCTCAAGCTTACTAGATATATCCGTTGCCGGTGTAACCAGTTCTATACGATGAGCACTCGATGCGGTGGGAGTTTTTCGGCCATCTTTTATTTGATCCGTCAATGTGTTGATTGAACAATTGGACCCAATAGACGGGCTTAGGGACTTGTTGTTGGACGCTAGTGAGGGAAGTGTTGGCGATGAGGATCTAAATGAAGGACTAGGCACTTGTAAGCTCATCATAGATTGATTCAGTTGAACAGTGGGAGTTTGAATCACATTCTCGTCATTAAATGACCCCGAACGTCTTTTCTCTTTCTTGAAATAATCGTAGAGTAACTTTTCCTTCAAGTTATGAGCCCTAACGTGAGCTTGATAGAGCTCAATCGTAGTTAATCGCATAGGATCCAGCTCGCTTGATGTCTCATCGTTGCTTCGGATAATTAGATCAATATTCAAGATAGCGTTACCAAAGTCAACTAATCTTGTCACTGCTTGCGCAATTTTGTTGGTCCTCTCAGGTGGGAGAGCTGTATCATTACCGGTTATCTGTTGCTCATAATGCAACAAACAGTTCATTAGATCATAAACGGCTTTGAACTCACGACCATCAGCCAGGAACGCCTCTTTCCATGGTTTGTACCAATTTTTTAGACAATTACCGATTATGTTTAGAACCCTCTCTTCTGGTTCTGATAAAGATACCCTTGCTTGCTTTGATACATTTCGATTTCGATCACATGATCCAAGATTATTTTGCCCATAGTTTGGGGGATTCTTGTTTTCCTCACCATGTGGTGATATGGCGATGTTGAGATAAGTTTGCGACATGGTTGATGATGGTCAACTTAGTATGGAATATTGTTTGACCTTCCGACAGTGTTGTTCAATAAATGATATTTATAAGTGCTAATTGCAATCATTGGGATCTCCAGGATTAATTTAACCTGTTGAACACAAATCTATTTATGATGCTAATATAAGTATGTTGAGTTTATGTAAGTGTATATATTTGTATAGGTAGCTTGGTTTGTGTTGCTTAATCTAGCTCAATAAACAATTAATTATTTGTGAACTGCAGTATCGCACGGAATAGCGCAGAATTAGCTTAGAATCTCTAAAGGGGAACTGACTTGGTAAGCTTAAAACAAGCTAATGTTTACATACACTTATGTTGAGTCAAATTTGATCAGTTTTGGTATGTGGATTTCAAATCACAGCCATACAATAATCTTGGAATGTAAGGTGAAGTTTTCGAATAAATATTTCTTGTTTCGATTCTTTCTTCTGACACCTAAACTTTAGGTTTATATCACAAATTGTTGTCTCATCAATATGTAGATTTAAATCACATGAACGAGCTCGTGACGATGGTCCTGAAATAACTCACTGTATCTGAATTGTAACTATTAGCTGTATTTCATGATTCATTAGTTTAACTATGACATGAATGCAACTTATGCGTCTAGTCAATCAAAGATGAATGAATCACATAAATAATTAGTCATGGTTCTTGGTCACTCTCTCGGTCAATACCGTTCGATTAGAAATCATGCGGCGAACCAAGCTGATCCGAACTATTGGCTTTAGTCCTGCTGCACGCGTCCTGTGACCGCAGGAAACTTTCGCTCAAACAGCTGACGAATGTTTTTCTCTTTCAAGAAGACACAAATTGGTTATCTTTGTGCATCATCAATAGAAAATGTTGAGTCAGAAGATCGATTATATTTTAAATTGAAGACGATGCCTAGGCGCAAATCTAAAGGTTCCGTAAAACCCTTAAGGGAACACAGCAATAATACACCAAATCGGTCAAAAAGAGAGGATCCTAAACAAAGCCAGCAGGAGGATACACTCATTGAAGCTGCTCCGGTCTCCGGTATAGTTGGGATCAAGTCTTTGCTTGATGACGATCAGACTAACACCCCAGCCGCAGATTTCAGTTCAGATACTGCAGCTCTATACGATGAGTTGGATAATTTCCGTCAAAGATGGAGGCGGGAGCTGGGTGTTACGAAACCAGCCGCAGAGATATCAATAACAACATCACAACAATCAGTTGTCAACCCTCCTGGTAGAAAGCAAGACTATGACGAAATCTCAATCAAGGAGAATATAAACGCATCTAGCTCAAATGAAAGTAACCCATATGATCGTAGTAAAAAATCCGATAGAGGATTGGACGAGCAAGAGACATACGCGGAGGCCAAGAAACTATTTTTACAAGCTGTAGAGCTCGAGCAGGATGAGATGCATCATGAATCAATCCGATATTATAAACAAGCAATGCATCTATATCCCGATATTGAGAAACAGATATTTCGTGAGCAATGCGAGGCATCGGCTAGGGCAGCCGCGAACGAAAAGTCGAATGCTCCCAAAAATATTGTCTCCACAGAAACCAAACAAGAGGGTGTCGACCAAGTTGACGAGGAAAACAAAATAGAATTGATCGAGAGGATCCGTGAAGCTCATTATGAGGCTAATCAAATGAAATACTATGGCCACTGTAAGCCCCAGTATAAACCCAAACAAAACTCCATTCATATATCTGATCTACCTCGAGAGATGTTGGTGCATATATTCCGGTTTATCGTAGGCCAAGAGCTCGACTTGTCTTCGCTAGAATCAGCCGGATTAGTTTGTCGAGGTTTCTTTCTATTGTCACGGGACCAAAGTTTATGGCGTAGAATTTGTTTCAGTACTTGGGGGAAGGAGACTTTACCTTGGACTCCAAAAAAGTTGAATGAGCAAATATTTGAAGATAGTGGCGATCGAGAAGTTGTTGATTGGCGACAAATGTATCTCGAGAGACCTAGAGTAAATTTCGATGGAGTTTACATAAGCAGAACTCGATATATTAGACAAGGTGATACTGGATTTCAAGATGTTACTTATAGACCATTTCATGTGATCCGTTACTACAGATATCTGAGATTCTTTCCTGACAAACGAGTGCTTGTTTTGACGACCAACGAGGAACCAGACAAAATTGTGCCCATCTTCAGACACGCGCTTCATGCAAAACAATTCTCTTCTGAGCTATCGATTTTGGAAGGCACTTATGAATTCACAGGACCCAACAAGCTGTATATAACTGCTGAAAAAGACTGCAGGCTTACAATGAATTCAAGCCAAAGCCAACGACGCCAAGCTCACCTCAATTGGTCTCGACAAACTCCTCTAACCCAAAAGTTCAGCTTGAGGTTTGAGCTGAGAACGGCCGAGAATAAGCCTTATAGAAACAATGTACTCAAGTGGCTCGAGTATACTATTCTCTCCAGATTAGAAACAGGACAGGAGGTGACAGACTTTGACCTATCACCAGACACATTTCCAAATCTCATTTTTTCGCGAGTGAAAAGATTCAACTTGCGTCTGTCAATTCCTCTCGCCGATTGCTAGATTGAACTGTGATATTTTGCGTGTCCAAATGAGTGAGGTCCATTCTAATAAATTACCGTTACTAGGTTGTGTGGTCTGTCACCTGGCTTCGAACTTAGAACAGCCACGCGCACAGCCGAGTCCATATGCGCTAGGCTTTCAGTAGCTCGTATTTTTGCACGAGATGTAACCAAGCAAATACATTAGATTGCACAACGCTTCTCTTAAAACATCTTAGTGATATATTTATATACTTTTATATCGAGAGTGAAAAAATCAAACGATCGTCTGAGAAGGAATAGAGCTTCGAGCACAATACCAGTGAGCAATTTGGGCCACCTAGGCACACTAACAAAGGCTAGCAATCATGATTGTTATGAGCAAGAAGATAGCAATTTTTTGCTCCATCGTTAGCGCCTGGGCCATAATTATGTTGGCCTTGATGGGAATGCTTTTGTACGCAAGATCTTTAGCTTTTGCAGAAGACTTAGAACTTGAAGAGTTTGCATCAGAATACTCAAACATAGAGGAGTTCATAGCGGAAGCCTACAAGAGATATGCTGGAGCGGCGCACAATTGCTGGATTGCCGCCTGCTTTTACATCGCAACATTGGCTTTTAGCCTACATCAATATTACACAAATCGAAAGATACAGTACGGATTTTAGGTATTGCAAGGAATAACCAGAAACCAATAATCTAGCTATGTTTCACCCAAACCAAGAAAGTTTGACAAAGATTGTAACCTTTAACAATGTCAAGTTCATTTATCGCAAAGATTCTGTCAATTCAATAAATTAACGGAACTCTAGTTGAGCTAATCATCCACATGTAAAACTAGCGCCCTGCCAAATCGATCTAAAATGATAACTTCGGACCTTTATCCCTGCATGTTGAAACCGAGGGGTTTTTCGGCGAAGTTTCCCTCGCCAAAGTGTCGAGTTGAGACCACCTGCCTAACTCCCAGCTTCAGCCAGTGCGAGCGGGAAGCGCGCGCCTTGTATTGGACATGGCAAAATTTTTCCACATGCAAACGAAACGCACACAATTGTGTGAGCAAGCTAGAATTGCTTCGCGCCAAGCCTTCGGCTCCATTGCCATGAAGTCAAAGTGTAAACTTTCCTTTGCTTCCCCCACAACAATATCGTATTCGTTTTATATCTGATATGTAATACAAGATTTACAGTTATATCTTAAATTAATATTCTTAATGCTCACATTATGCAAATAAGACTCTCAATTGATACTGGACACTTGAAAAATAATATCTAGGTTTTAGGTTGTAAACAAACACTAAAGCAAGATAAAAATATCAACAAAATTTTATTTAAGATATCCTCTAGTCATGAATGCAATAAGATACGCAATCTGTTATTACTTCATATTTTGAAGCCTAGAATGATTCGAATCCAAACGTTTGAGAGATAGATAACCCTACCATCGTAATGTTATATTACTCTTACTGAAACTTGTCCTCTAAACTAACTAACCATCTCACGATGGATAACTTCCATAGTCAAACCACCGAAACCGAGTGGCTTAAGGAACTGCTCGAGGAAGTTGGATTGCCTCAATTTTTTGAAAAAATAACTCAAGATCTCCAACTCACTAAACTATCACACTTCGACTTTGTTGGCGAGGATGATTTAATACAGCTAGGGATGAGCAGGCCAGCAGCAAGACGCTTGTTGGCTGCCATAAAGAAGCAAAAGTCGTTTGTAACAGCTATAAAGAATAAGATATTAAACAAAATTTTGCCATCATCGAACAATTCTACAAACAACTCTTCGAAGAACAAACAAGAAAGCCAAAACTCACCCTCGTATGATGCTTGCACCTCACATGATGGACAGTCAAACTCCGAGTTTGGCCGACTGACCTGTCTCATAGGCGCTGATCAAATTACTATTAAGGAGGAGATAGGTCATGGTGTTCATGGGGTTGTGAAAAAAGGAGAATGGACCACACCAAATAAGAGACGTATTGATGTCGCGCTGAAAATATTACGCAAAGACTTGATGGCGGAACCCGGCGCCTCGTTCGATGATTTTGTCAAGGAGATAAGTGTTATGCACCAATTGAATCACCCACATATTATCAAACTTTATGGTGTTGTTCTATCCTCGCCTATGATGATGGTGACTGAACTAGCGCCTTTTGGTAATTTAAGAGATAAGCTCCGCCGGGAGAATGGACATACTAGATTATTCCAACTCACAAGCTTTAGTCAGCAGATAGCCTGTGGTATGAGGTACCTCGAATCGAGAAGATTTATTCATCGAGATCTTGCTACTAGAAACATATTTATAACTCATGGAAATAAGATTCTAATCGGAGATTTGGGTTTAATGAGAACTATACCCACCCAGGAGGATCACTATGTTATGAGTGAGCGAACCAAGATACCTTATCCATGGTGTGCTCCCGAGTCTCTGAGATTTAGGCAATTCAGCAATCTATCAGATGTTTACATGTTTGGTGTGACCCTATGGGAGATGTTTTCATTTGGCAAAGAGCCGTGGGTAGGATTGAACCTGAATGAAATCTTAGACAACATTAGCTCACAAGATAAAAGATTGCCATGTCCGGACGCTTGTCCAACAATGATCTACCAAATAATGTTGCAATGTTGGAATACAGACCCGGCAAAGAGGCCAAGCTTTTCAGCTCTCTATCAGTTGTTATCGACTTCGCAACAACTGCAACTTCGGGTCGTAAAACCGATCATGGAACGAGAGAACAAAGGCTCGGAGAGTTTAGGTACTCTAGGGACACTGTCCGCCCGATCGGTCACCGGCGAGGAATCTGATCTCAGAAATAGAAAATTACTCCTTTGCGAAGTAGACGACCTGATCACGGTCATTGATGGTGAGCCTGAGAGATATTGGTGGAAAGGACAGAATGGCCGAACCTTCGATATCGGCTGGTTTCCGCTCTCGGCAACTATCTGGGCCACAGTTTGGGGTTCCAAGCGATGCAAGAGACCCGACAAGTTGATTAGCAAACCTTTAGAAAATAGTTTCGTTCATACGGGCCACTGTGGTCCAGACGGTAAGTGGGGTAGTCCGAGGTTTATCGATCATATGTATCTGAAGAATCCATTGGATAGCGAGGATATAAGCTCTTTTGGCCCATTAGATGGATATAACTTGGCGCTCGCGAAGAATCGAGCGAATGCTCAAGGCAAAACAAAATCCAAGTTTCTCAGGATGATGGGCTTCAATCATCCAGCTACCGGACAACATGAACTCATCCTTCCTCACTCCTATCAAAAGTTTTGCAATGAGCCGGCGAACTTGAAAAATAAGAATTTAGTACAGAAGCCGGTGTTTAGATCGCAATCAATTGAATTCGGAAATAATAGACTCGATGACGAGCCTCCACTGATAGACTTGAGCGATGACAACCCGGCACCATTGGCAAGTGCCCGTATAATCAATAATTCTCAGCAACATGAATCTCTTATCGATATGGATACAAAGTTTCCCTCAATTGCAGAGCTTCCGCTGCAAAAGCATTCCAGTGATACTCAATTAAACCAAATGAACGACGCAGACAACTACAATCTGAGCTGGGCTGGCTCTTGGAACACTGGCACCTTTGACGGATCTGATGGTAACATATACTCAGCTTACTATTGTCCACAAGATGCTGCAACCACTGCCATAGGTACAAATTTAGATCCAAACAGGTATTATTCTGCTGTAGCAAACGAACAATTGCAATAAGATGAATAAAAGTATCAACTATATACAATACTGCTATAGGAACAATTACACCACCTATTGCAGGTAGCCATGTGTGCAACACGCGTTTTTTTACTCCAGATTTGATTACAGTATATTAGCCAGACCATAGGATTGGCCTAATCAAATATGATCATTATCCGAAACAACAAACATCGATTGTTATATTCCTTTTGGATTCTAATTTTCAGTATATCTATATCAGTCGCCCCCGCCACCATCTCCGCCGCAATCTCCGCCGCCATATCCTCCACAATCTCCCTGACCTCCTTCGGTATCACACCCCTCGCCTCTTCCATAACCACCATCGCTCAATAGATTTCGACTAGTTGAGTCTAAGAAGAAGCCCTCTGTACATTGGTTGCGATAGTTGGTGTCTTTAGTTGGCACTGGTTTGTATTGGGTACGGGGTGGACTAATTGGGTCAGAGTAATTGTTCATGGCAATCGCTTCAACTTCATTATCTGTTCTTGACTTTGCTTTTGACTTGTTGGCTTTGTGCTGAGGAGTTCCACCCATCGAAAGGGACTTTTGATCGGCTTCTAATATCACTGGCTTAGAACTATTTTTGAGGAATACACGGCGCTCACTTCCATACCTGAATCCAAATCTATCGCTTAACTGAACTTGTTTGGATTTCTTTCTCTTGATGCACAGCATACATAGGGCATAAATAATACTTAGCAACAATATACCACCAATCACAATAGATATTGGCACAATTCTGGCCACTAAATAGTCAGTGCTGTCTTTGAGGATACCCATGAAATCTTCATTGAGACTTGATTCAGGTAGAGCAAGTGGTGGACTTGCAGTTGTGGAATTATAAAGTGATATACTTGCAGCCGATATGTTCGCTGCAACAGTAGCTTCTGGGCTAGTTGTTGTCATATTGCTAGAACTATCACTGCTATAATTGAAACTATTCAAATTAGAGTCATTTGCGTCGAGAAAGTTTGCAAATGACTTGGCTTGAGGTTGCATTTTTGTTGTTTGTTGTTGCTGTGGTGGTTGCTGTTGTGACCGCTGCTGTGTTTGTGCATTTTCCAGATTGTTATGTTGTTGCTCCTTTAAAGGCGGTGATTTGGCGAACAAATCTTCGGCCACTTTTGTGGGCTCGCCCACGCCAATGGAATTTAAAGTTGTAGTTGTGGGTCCTACTGTTGTCACTAACGGTTTTGATACCTCTGAACTCGCACTAGAATTGGCTTCTGAAGAACTTGTTGTGGTTGCAAGCGGCGGCAACGAGTCTGATGTCGCGGAATCTAGTGTCGATGAGGAAACCGATGAAATTTCCGGTGAAGTCTCGCTATACTGAATTGACTTTGAATTGACTGTCGATTGGTCTGGCTTCGAACTTGCTATTGTAATTTCTGTCGTAGTAGATGCCAAACTTGAGGTTGCTGCCACCACAACAGCTAGTTCGGATTCGTTAATCACAGAACGTGGTGGGTTGATATTGCTTGTAGCTACTATCTCTTTTTTTGTTACAGGCTGCTCATTTGTTTCCACTGGAACAAGTGTTTTTTCGGTTGATGATGAGCTAATACTGATATTAGATAAGTTTGCTTGTTCATTTGTTGGTTTTGCTTGATGTTCAGATGATATTGAGCGCGTAGCCGCATCACTCTTAATAGATCTAGAGCTGCTACCGACACTATTATTTGTACTTACTGGTGCTTGAGTATCGACAGTATTGTTGCTCGTTTCCTTATCGGTGTTCCAATCGGCAGCGTTAATTCTGACATCCTCTGGACTTGTGCTTGGGATAACATGCAATCCCAACTCCTCGAGTATCTTTGGTCTCTGACAAACACTATTCAATTTCAACTTTACTGCGTGATTTCCTTTCTCAGTTGGCAAGATAGCTTGTGAGCTTATTGTAGATGTATCCAAGGGCAGCTCGATAACATTCTCATCCTCAGTTGGTAGATAGCCAGATGCTGAGCCAGCTAACTTTGCAATTGTATCATTGATGCTTGCCACTCGACATTCGCTGATGGGGCTAATTGTATTGTTTACAAGCGATGGGTGTATAGACCACGTTATAGAGAATAAATCATCAGTTATAGAATAGTTGGAATTTATGAGAAGTATCTCGCTCAGTTTCGGTGAATACTTGGTCCCTTGCTGATTGATTCCATAGTTACCAGGCAGACTGGTAGTCGTCGTTGTAGAAGTCAACAGATGAGCTAGATGAGAGTTGCTTGTTGATTGCTGATGGTTAGGACTCCTGGATAAGTAATCGAATACCGATATTATTTGCTGTAACAATAATGTATGCGATGAGTGGCGATGTAAATAATCAAGTGAGAATTTGTAATCAATAAATTGGTCGATTAACTCAGATCTTCGTGACCCACCCTGATAAACAGGCTTAATCAACTCTACAACAATATTGGCAGCTATATCTAATCCACTGATATTGTTCTCACCATCGGCCTCTAAATCTATACTTGATGGGATCAAAACAAAGTAATAAGTTGCGGGTGCTGTGGAGAGACTTGGCCAGGCAAACAATTGTTGTTGCTGTGGATTATACTGGAACCAATTGTCATCGTCAATAATATAGTTAGTTGCAGACACTATTTTGTGCAAGCGCAATTCTTTCTCTTTGTGACTAGATGAGAAGCTGCTAGCTTTGATGTTGAATTTCCAAAACTTTCCTGCAACAAGGGTAAATTTTAAGAATTTTGGCTGAGCCGAAGGCGGAACTCCGGTCGTGGTTGAGGTTGTTGTTGTCACAGCAGTGGCGGACGACGCGCTCGACTGGCCGCTACTCGTGCTGACCTCGACACCTGACAAGCCACTTGTTGAGATCCGGCTCGATGGAGTGGTCGGAGAAAATGCACTCGTTGAACTGGCGACATTCTGGCTAGATAATACTTTTCTAGTTGTCGCCAGCGACGGCGCTACTGTCTGGGGAGTGGAGGTGGCTATCTGCGCACCTATTCTATTTTGATGGATTAGTGCTAGCAACAGTGTAACAAAATAACAACATTCAATCAGTCCAACCTTCTGAGCGACTGGAAGTATCAAGAGTTTGCTCATAGTGGCGAGAGAGTTCAGTCTTTCTGGTAAGCACTTGATAATAAACTTGAATCAGAATTATACCTATGTTATCGCATGTAATACTATGGTCATAACTAGTGAAAAGTGGTCATCAGGTGCGCTGCTCGCTCACTTATTCGCTTG
Source organism: Aculops lycopersici (assembly GCA_015350385.1). Classification (NCBI taxonomy): domain Eukaryota; kingdom Metazoa; phylum Arthropoda; class Arachnida; order Trombidiformes; family Eriophyidae; genus Aculops; species Aculops lycopersici. Next base: position 247,473 of record WNKI01000003.1, on the reverse strand, counting down.
CCTACCAACTAAACACCCTATATCTATCTTGATAGAATATTAATGATGACTTCAATGAGAGTTCATCTTGATGTCAATGATATTGATAGCTGTAATGCAATTGACCAAATCATCACTTGGAGATCCGATCTACTTTTGCCGCATGAGTAACAAGTGCAATGTGAGCCTCACAGCGCGTGTTCAAGTTGATGTGGATTCTGTTGTTGTTTTTCTATACAACTTGGGCGCTCTAAATACAAGCCAAATTTACTTGCTTGAGTTAATAATTTCCAACGAGTATACTTGACAACTTTTAATAAAGAGGTAACAACTTGTTGAATTGTTTAAACACAATCACAGGATATGTTGATCTGGTAGTAACTTGCGATGAGAAAACCGGAATAACTGGACGCACGCTCGACGGATTTACAGGGAGGAGATCCAGTTTGCAGGCTGCGAAAAAAATATTTCTGTTTTGAGTTGCTCGCTGACTTGCATGCGAATACGGTCGAATGGCGAGAAACAAAGTGGAAAAAGTTTACCCAGTTGAATCGCGTTGTGTTCTCACCAGCACTGCGGTATTAGTTCTGCAAAATACTGCTGCTGAAGTTTTTGTGTACCGCTGGCTGCGGCAGACATACAGGCACTTCCATAGAGGCCTGCACAAATGGCCACCGTACAACAAGGAAATCCAATGGCATCCCCGTAGGTGACAACTTTTTTAACTCCAAGGAACCAAAGCATTGTAAGCTTAGCAAATTTAAATAATCTTTTTTGGCATGTTTGGATCGAGAAACAAAATCGATCAATAATAAGTTGTAAAAAATATGAGACTTATTAGCTCGATATCTCAGATAATTACCAATCAGCGGTCATTACTGAGTAAAACTCCTGTGAAGTTCGTCTCGACAAGTAGATTTCACGATTATGGTAAGAATAGTCGAGATCTGGAAAAAGAGGAACCCATCCTTTTTATGGAATATTGTTAGGTGCTACTGGTTTTGTCGCGGGATCTATCCACACCTTCAAGACCATTCAGGCACTCAGTAAGGATGACCCAGATAGCAGCAAAGGACTAGATGTTTTGCGAGTGTTCACTAGAAAAGAGGTATCCCAACATGACTCCCTGGAAAGGGAGTCTGGATTACTTACGAAGAGAGGCAACTGTTTAGTTCCAAAAATGCCACTAGAGGCACCTAAAGCGAGAATGGCGATTGATTCTCACACGGTAGACGCCAACCACCGACCACTGTCTCTGCCACCTTGCAGAGACAGTGGCAGTCGTCAGTTCGCAATCCTCAGCGAGGTTCAATGTAGAGTTTGCATGGTTGTTAATATTTCTCAGCGGAGAATTCCAATTGTTGCCATCAACGAGAAAAGAAAGCTTTTTAGCGAACAGGTAAATTTATTCTTCTACTTTGGGACGTTCTCTCATTTCAGTCGCAGTTGCAGTTTGGGTAATTGTTGGGTCTGCTTATTCCATAGTGTCTGCGGATATAACCACCAGTTGAGTCTCATCGAAGGCCAGTGGCTAATAAAAGTAAACGCCGCTGGTGAGCGGCTTAAGACTCGCAAATTTGTGTCTGCTCGGAGAGCAACATGGCCAAATGGCATGGAGATAAAGTCGACCAAAAGCTCGAGCGAAAGCATAGAGAAGCCAAATGGTGGACAAGACCACGAGTACATGTGTATGTGAGTACGAGGAGAAGACTGAAAGACTAGGAGATTAAACAGTTGCCGAGTTTGTGAGTTTGAAATGGAGTACATCTCCAACGAGAAGTCCGCACAAGTAGAATTTAGCTATGGCTCTGACTAGTGCTAGTGTTGTTATTATTATTATAACTATCGGGCCTCAAGAATTCCAAGTCCTGGACAGAGTCTTGTTTACCCAAAGACAACTTGTGGCTTTTTCTCGCATTGCTCGTGTGTAACGTCGCACCTAAATCGTCGCAGTCGCCGTGGTCACTGTCGTCAGGGTTGACCTGCAAATTATATTAGTAGTTGGTAAACATAACATAGTTTGATTTCTAGGACAAAATTATTTGGAACTCGTTGGTTGGTTAGTTTTCTGGTAGGACGAGTTGAAGGTGAGAGGGAATAATTTAGAAATACCTTTTACACACAATCAAGTTTCCGGCGTCTAACTTGGCAGCCGCCAGCAAGTGGTTCTTTCCTAGTGCCACCTCGGGGCCGGAAAGGGAAGTTAGTGGTTGGAAGTATTTAATTTCCTCTGGAAAAGAAGTCGCGCTTTCAATTTGAGCTTGCAATTGCGGCCGCCGATTAGATTACGACTACCGATTTTGTTGTATCGATTGCAACATTCCAATTCAAAATCGAATTGTGGGAAAGTGAGGCAGTTAAGTAAGAGACAGCTTCTCAAACTTCAACTCTCACTTACTAGAGAGATGAGAATAAAATTTGAAAGAGAAGTCAAAAGCAAGCTGGCTAATGATGATGAGCACGTGAGATTCAGGGAACAGGCTAAATGGATATGAAATTGGAATGATGGGAACAGCGAAAGTTTGGTAAACAAAACATTAATTAGAGATTTCACATTCGTTGTCGTCGTTGTCGTCGTTGTCGTCGTCGTTGTTGTTGTTGTTGATGGTTGTTGGTTTGTCCTGCTGTATAACTGAATCACTAGCTGCAGGAGCATAATTATGTACTTCTTTGTGGACCGACTAAACTTCAAACGGGTACAGATGATTCAGTCGACGAATCTAAATGAGTGATGGTTGCAAAGCGACTCGAATCGGCGCACAGGTAAAATGTTTACTGCAATTGTGTTGCAGCATAGAGAGAAGAAGCAGCCGCAGCAGCGGCAGAGGCGACAGTTGGAATCAAGCAACAGATGAGACGCGCAGCCACAGGTGTAATCGTGGCGGTAGCTGTCGTTGGGCGTCGGGTAACTAGACTTGATCAACAAGTTGCTTTCAGGAAGGAAGAGAAGATTTCTTCGCCAAGTTTGAGCAAAAAAAGCAAAGTCTCTGTTTGCTGTTAGGCAACAACAAGTTAAAAGTGATCGTGGGACCTGAACGCGTGCCCACTGATAGATCCATCCAGTTTGTTCACGAGACACGAAACTTCACGATGGTCGGAGATAGATGTTATCTCCTTGTTTTTCAACAGCAATCTTAATGTCAGCCTCGCGTCTTTGATTGCGCATTCATTTTACAATCAAACAATCCGATTAAACGACCGCTAATGACAATGTGTTGCTAAGCGACGAAACAGGTGGTCGGATTCAACCTTCGCTCATATTGATCTTGTCAACAACAATGGACCGCAGATTTCGGCTCTTGGATCATTTATCTCGAGTTAGTCAAGAAGATTCAGTTTGTCATGAACAAGGACGCTGAATTATCCGAGTGAAGACTCTGCTGCCACCTTGCGGATGGAGGTAGGAATTTGATTTAAACCTCCATCGAATGGTGTCGATGAATGAGAGAATGGAAACTGTGCAAAATTGTATTCTATTACAAACACCAATCAAGAATTGGATCTTTTTAGAGCAACTTGTACGCAAATCGAGATGGAATTTGGCCAGTGATTTATTGGATGTGTGATGCAAGCTTGCCGCATCAGTTTAACATGCCTAACTCGTGTGACGTTATGTGATGGACATCACAAGCTTCATCAACTGCAACAAACATCTCGGCCAACCAAACTAGCCACCCGGCCATCTAGCTCTGACTGGCCTTTTGTCTCTAGTTTGACTGGTTCTCGTTGAGATGATGCAAATAACTTGGCCTCAATCTCCGTTCATTCATCTACATGTGCGCCACTGAATACTCTTTTCGAATCATCATCAACATCATCGCCAATCGACACAGGCCAAGCTGGTGGTTATGTTTTGTTTGAGACGATGATGCTGATGATTAAGTTGCCTTGACTTTAGTAAGCACACAATAACAAGCAAGTCGAGCGAGTCGATGGTGAGGCGAGCGAGTAAAGTTCATGTATAATACCACCACCACCACTGCTGCTGCCACTCTAGCGTCGCGCGTATCCGGTTGCCAAGCTTGCCAGCGCGAGAGCAGTCATGTTGTGCAGTGCTGTGTTGTGTTGTATTTCGTTGCACGATACTAACAGCGAAGTGACTGCTCCACTGAAACGCCAGGCTTGTGACCTAAAAGCAACGTCGCACACTCTGCCAGACCACCGCCATCGCTCGTGTGGTGGTTGTCCGGCTGCCACCCGAGCCACAACCCCTAGGCGCCTCCGATTTTCTCAATGAAACGCTTACGCAACGGCGAGCAGTGGTAGCGAACCCTGCGCACGCTTTGCCTTCCCCCTCCGTGGCCCAGTTTTTATGAATGAACGCGAAAGGATGAATGAAACAGAAATTCGATGAATGAAATTGGGGCTCCGTCAAGGCCTTAGCTTTGCGGCGCGGCATTTAGCCCTAGCGGGTTTGGTCTAGTCTAGCCAAGGCTGGTCTGGTCTTGTCGGCGCTAGCGTTAGTTTTGCTGATGCTACGGTTGGTTTAGTTGGCTTGATTTGTTCACAAGCTTGAGGGTTTGAGGCAGCAACAACCGACGACGACTGCTCTGTTGCTGGCGCCGTTTCGGTAGGCCGAGCTCACGCAGTGTGTGCGTTAGTTTCGAGCCATAGGCTGACTTGCCAGCAGCGGCGGCGGCAGCAGTAGTAGTAGTAGTAGCAACAACAACCACCTAGCGCCAAGCGCGCCGAAATGAGGTCGCGGCGGGACTAACGAGCTGCGCACTCTGGCTTGCCAAACTCGCTTTGCTAGTTGTTGTCTGGCCGAGTTGTTGCCGCCGCCGCCGATTTTCTCTCTTTCTTGTCGAGATCCTTGCCAGTTATCGCTAAGGCCGCTGCGCCTAGCTCCCACCTCTTGTCCTGTCAGATGGTTGACGGGGCCACCGTTTTACTCGTCTATTCTATTCCCTCCTTTCAAGCTTCTACTAGTTGACCAGCGACATTCGTTGAGAGCCGAAAGCGGAAGTGGCAAGATGACTAGCGCCTAGTTGGCGATGGAGAGGAAAGGAGAGATGGACGTAGCTGCGTTGATCTTATAGAATTTGGCGCTTAGCTTCACTGGCAGTCCAATTCCAATTGCCTCACTCCCTCCTAGCCTCTTGGCATTGTAGTCAATACCTCAGCAGGTGTTAAAGGGCTAGCGGCCAAGCTAGCCAGCCAAACAACCAGTTATTCGGCCAGGTGACATAGCTCATGAGTTAGGTAGAAAAACGGCGAGGTAGCTTAACAAGCCCCGCAACCAATGTGATTGGCCAGCCGCTTACAAATAGCCTGCAGCTGAAGGAACGTGAACGGAACGGCGAGAGTAATCCTAGGGGTGGACAAACTTTTTGCTGTCGCTTGCCGCTCTTGTCCTCTGTCGATCTCTATCGTTGGAAGCGAGTTCAAAATTGGCGCGCCACGAGCAAGGACGCGCATGCACCAAATTTGCTCAAAAGCTCGCTCGCCAGCCTCACTCCCCATTGTAGCTCCAGCGCCATCCATTCCTCTTGTGCTGCTAGTGTTGTAAAAACTCAGCTATGGGCCCTCCGACTGGCCAGTTCTAGTCGGGCGAACGGCCAGTGAGGCGCGCTGGCGGCGCCCCACTGGCCGACGGCGGCCGAGAATCGCGCCCGAGTGCAACCCTTCAACCTGCGGTCCCATTCATTGGACTGCTTGTGCAATGCGAAAGGCGCGTTGTGTTGATGCGGCGACGGCGAATACTGGTCGCTGTGTGATTGTGGGCCAGCAAGATTGTTGTTGTTGTTGTTGTTGTCTCTACAACAACTACTACTGCTGCTGACGATGTTGTCTTGCGGGCTGCGACGCCGCGCCGGCCGAACGAGACGCAGTGGGGCCAGCAGCGTTGCACGCGCAATGTTCGCTCGACGGCGGCCATGTTGGATTCTCCGCAGCCAGCGGCCACTCAGCTCTTCGTGCACCAGTAGCGAAACGCAACCCAGCGCGAGCTAAGCCAGCTTACTACGTGCAATACACTGCATTGTCGTGCAGTGCGGAGAAATGTGCGCCAGCGGGCCGGCTAAAGTTCGCTCGCTGCCGCCCCCGATCGTCTGGCGGGTGAATTGTGCAAGCGCGAGGAGCGACTTGCTGGATGCTGGAGCTGCAGCGGCCAGCAGCAGCAGCGCAGCAACGATGTCAGGGAAAAAAGCAAGCAACCTGCAGATAGATACAGGCGCTAGATACTCGATCGCTCGCTCGCTCACTTCACGTTCGTCTCACTCGGTCAGCAGAGTACTGCGCGCAAATTTGCCCACTGGCCGCCGGGTTTGCGCCGCGGGGGAAGGAAAAGTCGGTGAAGATTCGCAAGGCGCGAGCTGCCGCTGGCCAACCACTCAGCCAGCCAGCTAGCCAACAACACACACAGGGACGACGGGGACCTGGTTCTTGTGGCGCCTATCTGGTCGGCGCAAGTCTAAAGCGAGCTGAGAAGGAAGCCGATCGGCAGTGGTTTGTGTGGTGGCTGCGGCGGCGGCGAGACGAGACGAGCAGGCGAGCGAACATTGTGGCCCTGTTCGGCCAATTGGCAATTATTCGCTAGAGTTCATTCACCATTGCAACTATAAGTAAAAGTAAAAGTAAGGCAGTAGTAGCAGAAGCGACGGCGGCGACACTAGCACCAGTAGCAGCGGCAGCAATAGTTAAGTTGGCCGAGCAGGAAGCCAACAAATAGAATCTCGGCGTTAGTGGGGGCCATTTTGGTGATGGCGCAATATTATCTCATTCTTTGCTAGCCTGTCGAGCATAGGTACATGTTTAAGTTTTACACTTTATCCTGCTAATGGGTTCCTGTGACGGAAATCGAAGTTTTGCTTGAGGTTCAATTTCGAAACAAGAGGAGAAAAAAATCGGCTAAATTCTAAGGGAACAAGAAGACAACGAAGCAATTGCAACTCAACTTGGCAACTTTGAGCTCCGTTTCGCCAGTTTGTCTACCTCAACTCCTTTGTAGTTTTTAAACATATATACAAGAGAGGAACAAGTATCAGTAACAATTTGAGTAAAAAGAAAAGTGCTGAACAAGAACAAGAGCAAGAAGAGGGAGGAAGAAATCGGGTTAAGTAGTAAAAGCAGAAAGCTTGAAGATGTGACTGATGGCCAATAGTTAACAGAGACCATAACGGATATCCATATCAAAGTTTATCATCATCGATTAATGTTGCAAAGATCTGCGACTGTTAATTTGCCGGCCAATTGACAGGTCCTCGCTTAAGTCGATATATACACCTTCGCCCTGAACTCATGGGCTTCCCATCGATTCTTTGTTATGAAATTTATTAGTTTATTTATATATGTTACTATTATTATAATTATCAGTACAACTATTATTATTATTATTGATTATGAATGTTAAATCGTAATCGTTGGAACGCCAATACGCAAATGAGAAAAAATATATCACCTAATATCCATCAAAGAAAAACCAGAAAACAAAATTAGATATCTGTTAAATGGTTGTGATTGACTCACTGACTCCAGCGGATGAAGTCAATTTTACTCCATTAGCAATCATTAGAATAGTAGTCAACAGTGAACAGAAACATCGACCTATTATATCTACCGACAAAATGAAATCATGCATATCTAGGGCCATTCGCTATAATGTCGCCTGTCAACCTCACTCATCACCATTACCATTATCATCTTAATTTACACCTACATCTCTTATCACTTTATTACAGAAGTACAATCACCTATAGATTGAAATTAGATCAACATAGTATTACGACAACGAAACAGCAAATTTTAGGCTGAACGACAACCATTTAGGTCAGCTAGAAACATGAGCTCCGGCGCGCCGGGCGCTGGTGGGCCCGACTCGTCGAGGCGCCATCACTATCAGTCACCGTCGTCGCGCGAGCCTCCAAATCATCGGTTCTCGAATTTGATACATGATAGTGAACTTTTTCTAACAAAGCTACGCGAATTCAAGCCACAATCCTTGGGCTGCCTGGAGGCGCGCCGCAAGAGCTCGTCCACATTGATCTTCCCAAGTCCACCGCAAGCCTGCATGGGCCCACCAAAGTGTCCTCGCTATCCGCACGATGTTAAACCAACACCGGGATATTGGATAGAATGCCATGGTCCAGGTGTTTTATCATCGAATGGCGGAACCGGTGGTGCTGGTGGCAGCGGCGCCAAAAGTAGTTGTTCAGAAGATAAGCAACAGTCGACTCTTAGAACCTCTACCTCACAACAAATTGTAGAGGGTTTGGCAATTGGCAAGCTAGGTGAGGAGCAGCAAATGTCGCATAAGCTAGATGACTTGAAGTTAGTTGTTGGAGAGAGTGGAACAGGTAGTGGTCGATCTAGTAAAACTTCAGGATCGACACAACAAGGGCAAACGTCGCCTACCAGTGACAAGATCCATGATACTGATGTAATTCCAGGTAGTGGAACTGCACTAACCAGTGCGAGTCGCCAAAAATCATGCGGCAGCGAACAAGCAGTAAGCCGAGACCAATCTTTGCGTCGACGGGGCTCGGCTAATCAGATCAATATATTCACAAGTCTTGATGACAATGACGAGACTGGCCATCAGCAGCAGCAGGACGATGCCACTAAAAACTCACCTACTGGGCGAGACTTAGTATTTGGGACGGCAGGTAGCATGGCACAGGTATCAAGTGACCAGCAAGATGGTAGTGGTAGTAAAGGAGGACGCAACTCACAAGAAACGAGGGGATCGAAACGAGGCGAGAGACGAAAACGATTGGGCAAACGAACAATGACCAGGGACGATATAGATTTGCACAAAACTCGCCGGGGCACGCCGAACATCACCATTACCGAGCCATCATTCAATCAATCAACGATAACATATCAACCAATCGGCCGAAAGCGTGGGGGTCTCTCGGGACAGGAGAGCAAACCAGAAGATTCGTCCTCACCACTAACACGCCAGGAAAGTTTGCAGTCCAAGGAACATGCCATTGGGGGCATGTCCAAGTTTCATCGAATGGCCTCCACCGATAGTCAATGTAGTTTTGAAACTAGCAAGCAGTTGGGTGAAGAAGATAGCTCTCTGATACTGAGAAGAATGGAGAGCAATGATAGCGACGAATATATGCCTAGTTACGAGCAACCAACCACTAGCATCGATTTGAAACCCTATCGACCTCAACATCATAGACCGTCAATCATTAGGGAAGATATTGATGTAGAGGCCGGCGATGAGACCCAGCAAGTTGGTCAACGTGATTATTATTGTGGACTATCTACTACAACTTTTCAAAAGAAACCATATCATCAAGCCTTCCAACAGCCGCAGCAGCAACAACTACAACAAACTCAACAACAGCAACCATCGCAACAACCAACCCAAAGTGATGATCAACAACCATACGACGATGGCAGTTTAGAATTGATCTCATTTGAGGAGGAAAACTATGAGAAGCACTATTACGGACGTGAGCACTGGAATTACTTCACTAACGACGAACTTTTGGGCCCCGTGATGTTGAGCCTGAAACAGGAGGTTAACAACCAGCGGGATCATTTCCATGTCTTGCTAAGAACTGTATCCTATACCTTACATGGAACTATACCCGCAAGTACAATTTGTGCGGATAGATATGATCGCGAAGCAATCGTTAAAGAGCTTAGTGAAATCGCTAAATTAAAGCCACCACTTATGCTAGGTCAGTTGCCATCTACTCCCGATGAACTACTTAAGTTGGATCATATTTTCATTAAGACTGAACTAAAGGTAGGCGTAATATACATCAAGTCTGGACAAGCAGATAGTGAGGAATCTATTCTAAGCAACAAGGAAGAATCACCACTTTTTACCGAGTTTCTTGATCTACTTGGTGACAGGATAACACTGAAAGGATTTGACCGCTACAAGGGCGGCCTCGATACAGTGCATAATTTAACAGGCATAGAATCAATCTACACTATGTGGAGAAATATCGAGATTATGTTCCACGTTTCCACCATGTTACCTCACGAGGAGAATGATCCTCAAAAATTGCAAAAGAAACGCCACATAGGTAATGATATCGTCTGTGTTGCTTTCATTGAGAGTGATGATACGCTCTTCTGGCCGGGGTGCATCAAGTCGTACTTTCTGCACACCTTTATAGCCGTTCAGACAAGTCCCAAGCCATTGAAAGAAGGCGAGAGGCGGAAATACAAAGTGAGTTGCGTTTGTCGGAATGAGGTTCAATACGCATTCAAGCCTTATTTGGTTGAGCAAGATGAGTTTTGCAAGTCTGATTATTTTAGAGAGTGGCTACTTGTCAAGATTGTCAATGGTGAACGTGCTAGTTACAGCGCACCTAAATTTGCCAGAATGCAGGATAGGACACGAAGTCAGCTGCTTGAAGATATAATTACAAACTTGGCAAACCATTTGGTCACAGGACAGATCCCGAAACCTTATCGGAGGGGTTCCTGGCGGCCACTGGGCCATACAAGAGCTTCCAGTCCGCTCGAAGATTCAATGAAAGATTACTATGAGGACTATGATCAGTTGGCCAAAGATTTTTGTCAAGCTTTCTGCGGTCCAAGTAAATCCATGCTATGTGATGTTGTATTCAGGGTCAAAGACAATGATGGTACTTACAAGCTAGTCCATGGAGTTCGAGCAATACTCGCCATAAGGAGTCGAACCTTCCTCGAGATGCTTTATGGGTTTGTTCCACCTGGAACTGGGCCCAGTGGTTTGCAGAACCAGACTAACCTGAGGGCCATTGAGATGAAAGCCTTGGGAGAAGGGACATCTAGTGGATCTAGTCAAGAGCATGGTAAGAGCTTGCTTGCGAAACGAGGTAGTGTAGGCGCCGACTCAAGCCGGAAGTTGGGTGAAAAAGAGCGTCGACAATCTATGCTTCCGAATCTATCCAAAAATGTGGCTCAAAAGCCAAATTATTTAACTGTCCCAAGCACCAGCGCAGGAGGTGGCGGTGGGGTCAGCAGTGGAAGTGGTACGGGTGGAATGATAAAGAATGCCTTTAATCGTTTGGTATCAGGCAACTGGTAAGTAGTGGTTTTACTTTGTATTAGGATAGATTGACAACACAATTTCTAACTCGATAATTTATCTCATATAAATCTGTAGGTCCGGCTGGAGCGGAACATCCAAGGGTTACAAGGGTGACACAATGCACATAAAAGTTGATCAGAACAAGGCCAAAGTAGATTTGAATAGTCTAGCGATCTGTAAAGAGATTGCCAAAATTGACACAGATAAGCTTGCTCAACGAGAGGTGAGTATTATGACTTGGAGTTTGTTTTTGCAACCCAATGGTCATTCGGTCAACTAACAAGATTTTCTACTTCGAACAGTTTGAAATCAAAGAGTTTGATTACGAAACTTTCCAACAGACTATAGAATACATTCACAATGGACAATGTAAACTATCATACGAAACTATACCAGGACTCATATGCGCCGCAGAGGTGAGTAATGACGCCTTGTAATGATCCCATTAATTACTTTTCCATTGATAAGTCCATAACTAACAAATCATCATCATAAACCATCTCCAGCATTATGATCTTCCCGATTTGCTACATGCTTGCTTCCACCATGCAAACACTCACATGAAATTGAGTGCTGCGCCAAAGATGATGAATGCACTATATCAAAATTCTTGCTTCTACATAACTGCCATGCAATTATTAGATGCAATATTTGAGTACATAGATCCACACGGAAATGAGTTTTTCTCTAGATCCGAATACCTTGAGTTATACGAGTCTGTGTTCACCACTCTCCTGACGCGTAAGACGCTTCAAGTCAGCGAGCTTAAGAAGTTTCAGGCGATGAATGGATGGGCTAAACAGCAAGTGATCAACAAGCAGTTACAGAGGCAGCAACAACGCGAGCAACCCCTTCATCGGGAGTCATCGCTCGAACAGGAGGATATAGAACTAGATCTCGATCAAAAGCTACAACCAAGTCAAGAGGAACTGGGACAGCAGCAGCTTCAAAAACAATTAAATTCGGAGGAGACGGATGCGGAGTACAGAAACTTGATGATCCGTCTGAATAAGGATGTCAACATCAAGCTGGATAAGATTTCAAATGAAGAGTTAGTGCGAGTTGTTCTACCGACAAAAGTGTTTAGTAATGACAAAATATTTGATGTAATGGCTGATGAATCAAGGAATGATGACTAACGGTTATTGACTGGTCAAGTGTCGGATAGAGGTTATTCCTTTGTTCAAATTTAAAAATCGTTATAAAAACACGTACATTATACAAGAACTCAACGAAAAGAAGGGAATCGAAGATGGAATATAATTGTTAACGTCCAAATAAATTGTTTACATATCAATCATGTTATGGTAGTATTCCGGAAACTAACCACTCGCTTCAACTTAGATCCATTGTAGCTTGCTTGAAGTCTTCAAGTTGAAGATTAGCTGACCGCTTGCGGGCTCATTGAAGCCACATTCGGCGGTGCTGTATCAGTATTGCTTCTCGTTTGAAGGCACAACGCTCGCAGCACGCATGCAAAACAAATCCGCATCACATCATGACAACATTGGATTTTCTAGGTTCTTGTCTATCAATTCACAAGGATATTTTTGAAAGTCTGAACCTCAATATTGTGAGGATATCTATTGACTAACCAAAGGTAGCGACGGAAATTACCTATTTTAGTGATTAGTTCTAAGGTAGTAGCGAAATTCAGCTACGCGAGAAGATGGCCAATCCATCCTCCGTTCAAACATGGAACAGCTTCTTCTTATCAGCTGGTATACCTAACGTAGTTGCTCATCAATATGCAGTTACCTTCTCCAGTCACAGAATGAGTATTGATATGCTAAGAGAAATCACGAAGGACATATTGATTGACATGGGAATCAAGGCGATGGGCGATATCATAGCCATTCTTAGACATGCAAAGATTCTCTGCGCCCAAGACGAGCTCAAGATAGGAACAACATCCTCCAGGTTGACCTCTACAACATCAACCTCAGATTTGCGTGCACCTGGTGCAGCTAACATAGATGTCGTCAATGCGACTGGCAGCCTTGCTCAACGGATGCCAATATCAACAAACCGGTCAACGGGTTTGTCCAAATCATCAACCTCGGCCTCAGCGCCGATAACAACTACGACGACACCGACAGCAACGGTTGGAAACAAAATTCAAAGTAGGCTAAGTCTCAAGAGCGGTGCCCTGATGGCTTCCACCAATGCTGCTATGGAAAAGTTTATAAACTCATCTAATGGCAATCTAATTTCCACAAATGGCAAGAGATCACCCTCTTCAAATATATCCGCCGCATTGGCAAAGAGACTGAAGCCCCAAGCCGATCTGAGTCATAGCAGAGATGACAGCAATGGATCTGGTCGGCAAGTTGAGAAAACGCTGACCGTCCGATATCCATCTAGCCAGGCAATAGCAAGAGCTCAGCAAAGGATCTCATCTCATCTATCATCATCCACTATTTCGAAGGATGAAACAACGACACTATCAAATAAACCCATCAGATCAAGGTTAGGAATCGTAAAAACGCCTGTTCAAGTCAAACTAAAGCCGACGATGACTACTAATAATGATGATATTCTTTATAATAATGATTCAAGTCAAAACAAATCTCATCATATTCACAATAATGCCGCCATGGATCACCGTGGATATGGTAGAGATAGAAACATTAGTAGGGGACATCGCAACAAGGATGGCAACTTAAGTGTTGACAATGGCTCGCCAATTCGATCCCACTCCTTGGCCACAAAGACTAAAGTCAAATCTACAGTATTCCACCGACTTGGCGGCAACCCAAGACGGTAGGTGCTTCATATATTAAACTCATAGTAGTTATAATGAACTTCCAACTTTTGAGGAGTAAACAAGCCAACTTTATGATAGCTGGAAATCTTGGGAGCTCAGCATTATCTAATCCAATTTTCCAGAGTTGACTGCGTCCTTAAATTTACTAGTCTGTAGTTTCATTTTTGCCTCTCTAAATTGAAGAATAGTGAAAGAAATCCAAAATATCACAAAGCCTGAGTTTACTGATCTAGGGAAGGCTAGTTTTGGCCTATTGATGATGATTTGAAAAGCGCCCACGACTGATCCGCCAACTAACGCAGCCATTGTGGCCTCTCTGGCACCTGGGATATCGGAAAATTTCTTCTCGAATGGCCATAGCCAGTCAGTTATACCCATTATTGGGCTTGTTATAATCAATACCTCGTGAGCGTGATTTGGTAATGTTTAATGATGAGAAACAATCTAGTTTGCATGGAGAAAATAAAGAGGTGAAGGTTATGGCCACTGCACACATGTCATTATTTGTTGTTGTTTCGCGCAGGCATCAGAACACATGCTAATTTTGTTGAAACATCTATCCATCGGAAATTTGAAGATCAAGTCAAGTACATTATAGTCAATTATAGTATTCTATAGAGTATTCTATCCAACATCAAGTGCAACTTAACAGAACTTGTTGAGATATAAGCCTACTCAAAGTAGTTGGCGGAAATTGTTGCAAATCTTGAAACAGGAGGCGCAATTTTCCATGAGCAACAAAGCGCTAAGTATCCTCAAGCAATAACCTCGAGATCCAATATTGCGATTCCAAACATTATCAAACACGATCACAACGACTCGCTCGTAATCCAACTCTTGCTACAAATGGAATGTGATACTGACAAATCGGTACGAAAACAAGAGGTCGGTTTACAAGTTCCAGTGGAGAAGAGGATGAAGCCAAGTGATTTTGCCGAGTACGATGAGCTAGTCAAGCAGCTTGCAGATCTTCTTAAGATCACCCGCCACCCTGATTCATCAATTACAATCAAGGCCGCTAGATTAGTGATTGAAAACTTATTGCCACCTTCTGAGACTTTGACTGGTGGCTCTAGAGAGATAGATTCTACCGTGACAAACGCCGCCACCACCTCGAGCAGGTTTACTCAACAAGTAGTCACCGAGACAAGCACCACCAAAACTGATGAAAAAAGTCACCAGAGATCAAAATTTTATCTCAATGACATTGCATTGCCAGATTCTGTGACTCGACGAGCTTCGGATAGGTTTGCGATGTTGAAATGCTCGCCAATAACTTCTAGCAAAGCGGATGGTGAGTCGAATACTGGCGGCGATGACGGCTTTGTAGCGCCAGAGAAAGATGATCTAATGGAAATGTTCAATCGGTCGGCCAAGGCACTCAAATTACTCTATCTGGATGATCAAAGGCAGCTACAAAACCAAGTGAACGGGATAATCTCAAGCATTCAATCAATAACTGCAAATCCGAAAACTGATCATAGATTATCAGCAACCGGACGATGAGGATATAATAAATAAATTTTGCGCGCACTTTGCTTCCTCTCTAAATGGGGTTGTGTTAGCGTTTTGTTGGTTGTTAGCGATTGCGATTATTGTGATTGTGGTTGTAGTTCAGGTCGCCAACTAAACCTAAGTAACGAAGCCATTCTCAGAGATAGAGAGCTCATTGATGGAAGTAGTAGTCGTCGCTTGCCGCGAACGAGAAAGAGTATGTGTGAGAGTGCCGTGTTGTGTGCCACTAAAAACAACAAGTTGGTATTGTGTGTCCTAATTATATGTGCGTGTGTCTTAGCGTATCGTTGTCGTTGTCGTTGTCGTTATCGTTATCGTTGTTGTTGTTGATGATGTTGTTGTCGACGTTCTCTATCAGCCTCATGAGTTAGCGGCAACGCGGTCGGCAGCCGTGGAGGAAGCGGCAGCAGTAGCGGCACCCAAGTGACTAGTCGAATAGTGGTAATGTAAGTAGTAATATTAAAGTTTGTGTATGTGATCTCGCCACTCGTAAGCTCGACAGTTTCCCGTCAGCCAGCCAGTTAACTTTGTCTAGCTCGACTGGCTGTTTGCTCATTTCCTTTCTCTCTCACTCGTTCATTTGCTTGCTCGCTAGCTAGCTAACCAGTGCACACAAGTTAGCGAGCTAGTTGCTCGCTTGTCGCGCGCAGTGATTTACAGTGAGATTTACTGTAGATTGTCAGGTTAGCGAAGCGCGGCGAGCAATAAAACGTTTGAAAATTTGCGAGAAACTTTCTTTAGATTGTGGTAAATAAATAAGTAAGCTGGCACACGGACGAACTACAGATTGAAGTAATGAAGGCGAAATTCCATAGCGTCTGTGTGGTGGTGGCGGTTGCGGTGGTGGCGGCGGTCACAAGATAACCAAGGGAGAAGCTTGCCGCGCCGCGCGTGCTTTTCGGCTCTCCATCTCTTTTCTTGCCAACGTGAGTCGTTGTCGTTCTCGGCGACGGAACTTTTGTAGACTTTTCTGCCGACACCAATACCACTAAGGCCACTGCAGTTAGTGCCAACCCGAAGCCAGTTAGTGGGGCCCGCGAGTGAGTAGCTCCGTATCTCGAGTTCTCGTGCTACAGCCTCCAGAAGCGACGATGACGTCGACGGCTCCAACGACGACGGGATACGCAATCCAATTCAATGCTTCGCAACTCGACGTCGACGGGGATGGCGAGGGAAAAAGATTAAACTCTCTCAGTTTGAGACCATCTACTGTTTCGGTGGTGGGCAATTTGAATGTTTAGCTGGTTGATGTTTGTCTGTTTGAGTTGATCGCCGGCGACGAGCGCGAATGGGAAGTGGGATGTTTAGTATCATCACACAGTTGCTCGCCGACAACAACCACAGCAACCGAAACAGTTCGCCTGTTGATCATTTGGTTGCGCGTTCGAACTTGTGGCTCTTCGAAGTTCGAAGTTGGAACGCAAACGCGGATTTGAGCGCAAGTAGCGAGCAAGTGGATGGTGAAACGAGCAACCAAAGTGGCGATTCGTTCGACTTCATTGCACTCTAAGCGAGCAACCAAATCAACATGTGGCTTCTGTCTATAACAACAACAACTACCACAGGAGCCGAAAGCAACTTGGCCAGCTCAACTCGACCATTTGCGCACGAGATGGGCCATTTGGGAGGCCCCGACGAGCAATTGGCCGGGAGGATGTTGTGCAACCAACTTTTAGTCTGAGAGAAAGAGACAGAGAGGAAGTGGCCAAAGGAACAAGACAAGACGTGGCGAGAAAAACAATAACAAGTCGTCGCTGTCTCTCTGACCACATTGGCCATAATTAACGCTGCTTATGCCTCTTCGTCTATTGCTCGTTTGTTCTTTTGCTCTTTTGCTCGTCGGCTGGTGGATCAGTCGGTCGGTCGGTCGGTTGCTTGGTATTCTGGTATTAGAATCAGAAGGGAGCTTATGGGTTTCTGTTTCTGGTTATGTATTTTGCTCAAGAAGAAGCTTGGAAATTTGTTAGTCAAAATAGAACCAAGAAGTTAAGGAAGGAGGAGAGAAACGACAATAAACGTCCAGCTTCTTACTATTCTTTGGACCATGATTCTTGTAAACAGAAACACAAATCCATGAGAGATTTTTGCGCGCTCATTTGCGTCACTCGTTGTCGTAATTTCATCTGGCAGTGTCCTCTCTTCTCCTATTTGCATCAGCTACTAAACGAAGAAGGAAGAGAAAATCCCAATTTGTGAGAGAACGAGAGAACAAATTGGGATTAGAATAACGAGAGTTTTACTAACCAATGAGACAAGAGGAGACACAACAGAGGAACAACTTGTTGCGCGTTCATCGCTTGCCTTCGCTCTTGCTCGTCCGTTTGATTGACACAAATTTCTTTTGCTCTGGTTGTTGTCTGCATAAGCAACCAACAAGCAAAAGGAAGAGCAATTCGACTGACTAATGCGCTCGCTACTCTTTGAATTGGTGACGTATTCCCACTGAACTGAGCACTCGCTCAACAAGTTGTCGATTCCAGCGAGCTGCAACCACCGCCGACGCCAGAGCAACCAGAAACAAACGCACCCGACAACCAGGCGACTGGAGTGGAGCATCACTTTTCCGCCGCAGTCAACAAGAATCTCTGCAGAAACAGGCGCATTTTTACTATTATTATATTGTTAAGGCAGCAGCAGCAGCAGCGGCATTAGTACCCACCCCGTCCTTGAGGCAAATCGACATTAACGATCTCCACTTCGTCGCTGTGAGTTTGTGAGCCTTTTTAGCTTTAACTCGACTCTCTCTCTCTGTCTCTCTTTCTCTTGTTGGCTTGCCGCTTTGGCTTCCCCATCGCAATCGCAAGTTGAACTGAACGGAGCGCGAGTCGCGCCGCGCGCTTTGTTGCATTTCGCTTTTCGCATTTCGCGAATCGCGATAGACTCGCATTCACTCACTAACTTACTCTCTCTTTCTGTTCCTGTCTCCGTCTTTCTGTATGTTGCTCGCCGTAGCTCACTAACTCCACTGACTGCGCTCTAATCGCTCGCTCGCTCGCTCACTGGCACCGCTGCATCAACTCGCACTCTACGCAGACCCAACGCGAACGCGCTGGCCGCTCTCCGTTGCTCACAACAAAATCTCCCTCGCCTTTAGCTTTGTTGTGTCGCTGGCGGCAGCGACAACAGCAAAAGCAGTAGCAGCGCCAGCAGCAGCAGCAGCAGCAACAGCACGACCACAAGCTCGTAGTGGTGGTAGTAGCAGAAGTAGTAGTGGTAGTAGTTGTTGTTGTTGGTAGTGCGGCAGAGCGCAAGGCGAACGCATAGGCGCTTGTTGCGCTCTCAGCGCTCATTTTAGCTCACGGACTGCGCAAGAAACGAGGCCATAGATGGAATTTCCATCATGGAAACCTACTGGCTTCCTAGTTAATGATTGCGCACAGCAAAGCGATTGAGCGAGCGAGCGAGCTACTTGGCGAGCTAGCGGCAATTCTGTTGTGTTGTTAGTTGGTATATTTGTGTTAGTATTTAGTATAGCGAGCAGTTGGTAGCTAGAGTAGATAGAAAACGTATAGTGGAACAGTGATATAGTCGCCGCACTAGTATTAGCAGACTCTCTCCTCCCTTCTCTTCGACCACGACGACGACCACAACGAGCTGCGCTAGTTAGACGGAACACTGAATCTAGGAAGCTGGCGACTGTTTCTCTTGTCTGTCTGCATGTCAGTCAGTAAGTCAGCCAACCAGTCAGTTAGTCCGCAGGGAGACGGGGAAACAGCGAGACGCAGAGACAGAGAAAAGAGAAAAGAGCATCGAGCGCGAGGCAGTTGAACAAACGCGCAAAACAGAGCGGAGCGAAGAGAGTGCGAGTTGTTTAGGGTTGAAGTTGAAGTCGCGCTAGTGAAATCAGGAGGTGGACACTAGAGTTGTTGTGCGGTGTTGGAGGAACAAGTGGAAAGCAAACAAGTGGGCAACAGGTAGGCGATAGAAGTTGGCGCCGCCGCCGTTACTCTCACGTTGCGTCATGAGGTCAGTGCGGCCACCGCAGGATCGCAAGTTCGGCTGCCCGAGATGCGAGAAAAAGTTTTTCACACCCAAGGATCTCAGGCGCCACGAGAACACGCATCTCGGATTAAGGGATCACGTTTGTCCATCTTGTCACACGCGTTTCGGACGCAAGGACCACCTGACACGCCATGCAAAGAAGTCTTGCCAAGCGGCGGTGACCTCAACTAGGCGCCACCACAACGGCAACAACAACAATAGCAACAACAACCACCTGTCGCATCAATCGCTGCATCACCATCATCACCACAATCATCATAACCACCACCATCATCATCAGCAGACGACAGCCATGTTGCGGCAAGCTCAGCAACAGCAACAGTTGTTGTTGCAACAACAGCAGCAACAACATCATCCTCAACAACAACAACAGCAACTGCAAATTCAGCAACAGCAACAACTACCGCAGCCCCAACAACAACCACCATCAGCAACACTACCGGTGCTAACCACACTCTCGCAACTACAACAACCACTACAACAACAACAACAACAACAACAACAGCAACAACCTCAACAACAACTAGCTCAGCAAACGGCGACTGCACTCTCGCCACAACTACCAACCGCAACTACACCCGCACAAGCACAAGCTGCCCAACATCAGCACCTAGCTGCCAAATTGCAACTACCAAATGGCCAACAACAACAATCAAATACTGACGGCACCAATGCTACCCAAAACCAAAACCAACAGCAGCAGCACCTAGTGGCGACCCAAATGCAACTGCATCAGCAGCAGCAACAACAACACCAGCATCACCTGGCCGCCGTACAGGTGCAACTACAACAACAACAGGAGCAGTCGCTACATCAACAGCAGCAACAACAACAACCGCCTCAACAACATCACCTCAACCTCAGTAGCCTCGAGCACCACAACCTCAACAGCCACCATCATCACCTTCCTCATCCTGCTCACCTGGTGGACCCCTACTATACGCATCACGACCAATTCGCGCCGCACTACCATACAACTACCTCGCCATTTTTAGAATCAACATTCTGCAACTCAGACGGGTCTTTATATTGCAATTATCACGAGTAAACGTTACGGGTGAACGTTAAGCTAAGAGCATAGCTAAAAGCGAATAACAACAGCAAAAGCATCAACAAAAAACTACTACCTATACTACAACCAACACTATTATTACTACCACAATAATAACAATAAGAAGATTTTATATCTATATAAATATTATATATTTGTACAACTACTATAACTATATATATATATATATCTGCATCTCAGGAACCACATAGAGCAAACACAAAACGGGTACAACTGATTTCATGAACGATAAAGAATAAGAGTAGCCAAAAACGCGTCGTCTCATCATGACGAATACGAGCAACAATGACGGGTAAATGTCATCTCATATAAGAGGATCAATAAGAACAACACATCTCAAGTACATGATCAACAAAACGGGTACAATACTGGGACGATAGAAGCATGATCAAGTTTGCTTCTAAAAACGATAAATTTTACATCTCATTTGCACGGGTACAAATGGATGAAAGGAATTTGAGGGCAAGAAGATGAGAGCCATGTAACTTATCGTTGCGAATAATTCTTGGTGTCTTCTTTTCCTTTCTCTCGCTAAGTTTGTTTATTTTAATAAAGAGATTTTCATTCATGTAAAATATTAAACTTTTTGGAAAGCCGCGATGTCGGTACTTTGGACTAATTCCAACTCCTCGATTTGCTCAGTCAGCCAGTCGACCGAGACTTTCTCGTCCTCGACGACGCAAACAATCTGCAATTTGTTGATTCCAAAGGCCAATGGCACCTTCTTCGATAGACCCCACAGCAAACCGTCTTTTTGGATGGCTTTGACCAATTTCTCAACTTCGTCTAAGTCTGTTTCGTCATCCCAAACTTTGACATCTAAAACAATTGAGGATTTTGCAACAACTCCTGGCTTGCCGCCCTTCTTCTGAGCCTCCATCTTGGCGGCACGCTCGGCCTTGGCCTTCTCGGCCTCCTCGTCGTCATCGTCTGATCCGAATAGGTCAAGTTCGTCATCGTCATCGCCACCCTTGCTTGCAGCAGCGGCTGGCTTGGCTGCGGACTTGGCGAAGCCTTTCTTCTCATTGTCGGAGAAAGAGGCCATATGTTTAGCCCAACGCTTTAGGTGAACATATTGGTCGTAGCTGGCTGGTAAGTTCTTCAGTTCCTCAACATCAGCTTGGGTTGGGGTGTAGCCGGCCACGTAAGGGAAGTCAGCCAATTTATTATTCAATTCCTCTGGACTCATTTTAAATATTAAATGGAGTTATCTAGAATTTTTCTATAATATAATGAGCGAGGCTTTCGACTTATCTGGTGGTTCAGTATTATTGTGATAAATATAACGATGGATGTTCAATTAGTTGTTATAAGTTAAACAAGTGATTACGATATGTTCGTGAATGAAGAGCACATGCAATAGGAATGAACTTGTGGTGACGGCTTGACGGATGGAGAAATGGCTGCAGTATGCAACAACACGCCGTCGCTGTTGCCGGCCAGAGACCACGACGCTGTCGGCCATTCGATTGCGGCGAACAACCCCTCTCATTTGCTATGGACTTTTTTGCGTGCTCCCACTCTTTGTGGGTTTGAATTTTCGCGCCAATTGAGCACAGCACCGGAAAACTTGAATAGGCTAGCGCAGGCCCACCAAGAGCCGCATGTGCGTGTGTGTTTGCTGCTCTGATGCATGCGATTTTTGCCTTGAACAAAGTATCGTATCGGCATGCATGCAACTTTATTGGTTGGTCATCAATCCCCACGATTTGAGAGGAGCCCTAAATTAACATTAATATCAATATCCTAGCAAACAAATCCAATAATCTATTATTTGGCCAGAACCCTACCTAACCTCTAGGATACTCTCTAATTTATTATTCTTCAAAGGAACACTCAAAAAGTACCTTTATCTTTAACCGCAAAAGGTAAATAGCTAGAACTTATTATATCTAACTATGAAGACCATCGTTTCAAATCAAGAGGTTACCATCCCTGATGGAGTCAAGGTGTCCGTTAAGAACTCAGTCGTCAAGGTGACTGGTGAAAGGGGAAGCCTAACTAGATCCTTTGCCCATGCCAAGCTACAAATCGAGATGATTGGTAAGAAGAAGATCAAGGTTCAAAAGTGGTTCGGTAACCGAGCGGAGCTCGCTGTTGTCAGGACCATCTGCAGTCATATCGAGAATATGATCAAGGGTGTCACCAAGGGTTTCCAATACAAGATGAGATCTGTCTACGCTCACTTTCCCATCAACGTGATCATTTCGCCGGACATGAAGGAAGTTGAAATTAGAAATTTCTTGGGCGAGAAGGCACTACGCAAAGTTCAGATGTTGCCAGGAGTTACCTGTGTTAACTCCAAGGCGCAAAAGGATGAGCTCATCCTTGAGTCAAATGATGTAGAGGCCGTTTCAAGATGCTGTGCCTTGATCCAGCAGTCGACAACAGTCAAGAGGAAAGACATCAGAAAGTTTTTGGATGGTATCTACGTGTCCGAAAAGACTACCGTTGTACCAGAGGAGTAGATATGTTTATTAAACAAAAACAAATTTGATTCAATATAGAGTTCACACGTGTAATAATTGACCCATGGGTCATCTTATCATAACAATTGTCTTGTAGGTCTTTCGCGCCTTACGCTTGTAATACTTGAGAGATCATTTTATCCGGGAAACAAAGTGACAGATATCTATTTGACCCATCTAACTCTTGATCTTTATATCTATCATAAAGCCATCCTCTATGTCAAGACTTTCGGGCGTCTCATTGTCCGCAATCTCATCGCCATCGAACATTAGCGTAAGTTTCTCAGTATCCTCGATATTGAATTGTCTCGCATAGTTTTCTTTGAGAGAAATGAACTGAGCATCTTTTTTGATTCGGAACTCCTTAGTGTGCCTAAGATTTCCATCTTGTACTTTCAATGTGATCTCGTCCGGATCAAGACTAGTTTCCATGGGGACGCTCGGGGCATCTTCAGTTGCGCCCAAGACAGGTGTACCTCTCAAAATTGTACCTACGTCCAATCCAATCGATTTGGGACTCTGAGATAGGTCGATAGGGACATCTCGTAGTGTCAATACCAAACTTTTATTCTGATTTTTCAAATCCGCTAATAACTCTTGCAAAGTTTCGAAGAGTGGCGTGTTGTAGGTTGTTTTGAACTGTTTGTACTGGCCAGCAATTGTCATCTTCAAATTAAAATAATCATCAGTGTCTGTCACATTGAGATCAATAGATGAATATTCTTCTTGGGTGGCTAGCTCTTGTGTCTTGTACAATGATGTTTCTTTTACATCATCTTCATCGCTGTCAATAGTTATAACTTCGTCGTCTTCACCAGTGCAGTCGACTATCTCATCATTTGGTGAGCAAGAAATCAACTCCACTTCTTTTTCCGCATTATCTAGACTCTTGATTTCTATCTTGGTTCTCTTGTTTGGACTTGGCACTAGTCTATTGTTTTCATGCTCTAGGGCTTCCTCGTCTTGATTAGATGTCTTCGGACTTTGGCTAATGGCCTCATCATGCTCAGATTCGGAAGAGTCATCATCCAGGTTGAGGTGACTCTTTAAAATTTTTTTGAAGTCATCATCCTTCTCTTTAAAGATGGACATGTTAATGATATGTAAAACTTTGTTTATACTCGACTTGAATTTCGAAGCCTAGTTGATCGTCGGCTGGAGTTGGAGCGAAAAGTTGTTACGAGCGTCAATGCAAGCACTGTGCGTAGTAATGTTATTAACAAAATTCTCACGGTGTTACAGAAAGGGGATCTAGCTCAGTTGGTAGAGCGCTTCCTTAGCATGGAAGAGGTCTTGAGTTCGAATCTCAAGTTCTCCACACTTTTTTATTTTTCGTCCATCATAGGCATTCGCGCTTTTTGTTTTGCACTAGCGTAACCCCAACTTGGAGTCTCCAAGCGTTAGTGTTCCAATGCTCATTTGCTAATTTTTCGGTCCTACCCATATCGATATTTTCTGTTCACAACAAATTATATAATCGTTTTCATATTATATTATTATTCATTTACTCAACAACAATATGGAACGTCAAATCCTATCCAGCCATATTGGATCGAAGAGAGCCGAGAAGCCAAAACAACTGGCCTTAGACGACATCAAATTTGCTCAGGGGATGGGCCCAGCCTTGAGGTTTGCTAATGAGATCAGGGCTGTTCAACAAGTTTCCCGATTACCAGCACTTAAGTCATCTAATCTTCATGAAGATGTATTAACAGGTAGGCTCGGCGCCGGCACAGGACTACAGCACATCTACGATGATCTCGAAAAATAAAGCAATTGATGTCATAAGCAAACTTGTTGACACTCCTTGATAGATATACAGACATCTCATGACACCTTATATGCCTTTCTGTTCTTACCAAAAATCTACTGGGTTTACCTTGATTCTTAAACCTATACAAGATCGACGCATTCTTACATAGAATCTACGGGTATAAAACTAACCATATATCTCTCGATCTTGAGCCTCAAAAACAATTCTTCCATAGAATCAGCTCATTCCTATCTCTTCGAGAAATGTCATAAGGTATAAATTAGAACCTGCTATAGTGGAAGTGTCTAAAATCATTTGAAATTATGTAGTCTTTATCTTCACCGATCGGGATAAAGCGAGTTTATCGATAGCGCAAAGCCTTACATCTCGTGTAAATACGCGATCAGCTGTTCACCATTTCTCCCATTTTACTTCAATAGATCAAGCAAATTTGTCAGTTTCTCTAGACTATCTATCTTATTGGAACGGAATATACATAAATTTATATAATTATAAAAAATTTTAGCCATGAATGGATCATCAACTACACTCTTGAAGCCAAAAGCTTTGAATAACATCTTAGCCCAGACCAATACGGGTGGTATCAGGTGTACCCTACTACTCAACTACGAAGGGTCTCTACTTGCCTATGCTGGAGGTACAAATGATGAGGCCATCACTATCGCCGCCCTCGCAAGCACAATATGGAAGAACTATCAGAGATATGGCAATTCGGCGCTACATGAAGATAGGTTGAAATCAGCTGTGATACAAAGCCAAGAGGCAAACCTTATTGTCAGAAACATATCAACAGTCCTATTGTGTATTTGTGCAAATCAAGACGTTCCCCTGGGAATGTTAAAGTGTAAGGCCAACAGCATAGCTGAATTCTTACAAGAACCTCTAGACATGATACTCAAAAATTAGAAGTGGAACTAGATACAACATCATTGAAGGTTAAATTTCAATCAATAAATTGGTTGTTCCAAAATTTATTGCGGTGGACTAAATAATGACAGGTCTATGTAAAATTTTGACAACCTCGAGGTTTCGTGATGATATTAATACTTGACAATAGAAAGTTTTACTCTATATATGGGGTAAGTCGTATTAGTATTGCGTCCTCCTGTCCGGATCTGGTGTGATGCCGACTGCCAAACCCTCACAATTTATTTCATGATCATGAACTTTATAGCCAACCCTAACGAAATCATCCCTAATCAGATCTAGATTTGGGTCTTTTTCTCTTGCATCATAAAGTATGAATGCTATGCCTCCCCCACCTGCACCAGTCTGTTTAGCTGCATAGTTGGCCACTGAGGCTCGCATACAAATGTCAGTCAGAAACTCGTGTCCGACGCCCAGGTTGTTGAGCAGATTTTGATTGGCCATAATATGATCGGATATTTGTCTTGGTACAAAATCTGGGTCATTAAACTTGCGCCAAATTTGTGTTGTCAATTCATTAATACTGTTGAATATTCCATTGACACTATTGGGATCGTCACGTAATTGTTTGATAACTATCTCACTAAGCGTCTTGGTGCTCCTTGAAACGTTTGTGTCGACTAACAAAACCCTTATCTTGGCGTTATGTGTACAACCATTGGCCTTGATTCTACCTCCTTGGAATAAAATACTCTTACCATGAGTGCTCACGTTATTGTCTATACCCGATGGCTTGCCATGGAAGAAACGGTCGATGTTGAATGCCCAGTTGCTGATGATATACTTTTCAGCAGCAACCCTAAAAACTCTCATGAGGGCACCGCACAAGGCAACAGAGAATGCCGACGAGGAGCCTAAACCCGAGCCAACTGGAATGTCTGAATTGACCTCTACTTCAAGTGGAGGTCTTGCTGAGGAGGAGTACGAATCGCCCAAGCCGATGTACAGTAATAGAAATGCCATCGCGGCATCATCGGCCTTCTTATCCGTCTCTTTTGAAGACGGATCCCTGCTTGTCGAGGGTGCTGCGGTAGTTGTGGTATTATCTACAGTGGGGTGTGTGTTCCTGATTAGCTCGTATCTCGGATGCACTAGGTGACTAAGTTTTCCCTGCATACTCTCGTTATAATCGAGACAATCTGAGAACTTATTCACCAGACGGCACATAGTTAGCGAGGCACAAGGCCATTCTCGAAGGCTGTTTAGATTTTTAAAATGAACTCTAAGCTTGGAATCTTTGCCTGGCTTTATGGTAACCGTTGTCCTGAGATCGATTGCGGACGCTATCGCTTGTTTCTCATAGACCACCGAATACTCACCGCTTATAATAAATTTAGCCGGTGCAGAGGCCTTAATCTCAAGCCAATCAACGATAGGTAAGTTTTTGGACGGTAACATGGCCTCCTACCTCGCTCACGACTTTTTAGATGAAAGTCAATATATATGTCAATGTGGGTTGCTGAATGTTTTTACAATATATGATATAATGTAGTTTAGTTGCTAGTGTAAGGTTGCTAAAAATACAATAATAAACATGGAAGAAAATTGTGTACTCGAGTTTGAAGTTCCAAAATGTAGCAGAAAACAGACATGCACGCACATTTCGAGATGTCAGTTCGAAAGGCCGCAAAAGTCATGAGTGTCGAGAGTCGAGCTTGTAAACTTGCGACTTGTGGTAATTGCGCTTTTTCGGCGAGTGGGCGTGTCTTTGCTATCATAGGTCCAGCTAAATGAAACACTCAAGATATCCCGCTCGACTTGACAGAAATTTTCAAAATTTGTCTCACCTTGAATCGCCTTTTCGAATTTCCCCTTGACAAAAAGACCCTTCAATGTCTCTCTGGCACCATGAGCAATAAACGTCTAGTTGACTTACCTGTTTCGATAGTCGCATAGACTTGCGATGGTTTCAAGGAAAAAGAAGAGTGACGAAATCAGTCAACTAATTAAATAGAATACGGTAATTTATTACAATCACTTATTTCAATATTTAAAGCATTTGGATAGAGTTTGTATCTCAACCAACTATCATGACCATCCAACCGACCTGTTGTCAGTCGGAACTGTTGGCCTGCTGCTCATTCAATAGCCAGCCCTTGGCATTTGGACCAAACTTGTAGACTAAGCGGCGGCCAAAAACTGGAAGTAAAACCTTGTTCTTGTAGTAATACCTCATGGCCCTGCTCAACTTTTCATAGGTCATCTTGGGATTCTGCTTCCGCTCGCCCCACATCTTGGCAACCTTTTCGGATTTGACAAACTTAAATACTCCATCCTCGCGACGTTCCCACATAATGAAACTTGGATTAGTTTTATCGCTCATTAATAAATCGCGAATAAATTCCCATAGTTTACCATTTATTTTCGAACTCTTGTGATTTTCACCAGAGGCTTTGAGTGGCCGTTTGATCAACTTTCTCGACTCATTACTCACCTCCTGGCTACCACTAGTGCTACTTCCGCTACTAGCGCAAGTTTGAGGCGATGCCAGGGATGAGGATGGAGTGAGTGAGTTGATCAATGGGGAATCTGAATAGTTTTCAAAGTTCGGCATTTCGTTGGGAACCATCAGATTTTGCTCTGAGGGTTGGTGTGGCTGCATTTGTTGCTGTGATTCAACTTGTTGGAATTGGTAGCTTATTGGTTGTCCTACAAAGAGATCATCTTGATATCGATTGTTGTTAACCTGAAAATTGTTCGAGTTAACCGACGAGCAGCCGGTGATTTGTTGATTTTCGCAATAACTGTTTGCTCCTAGTTGCTGTACATGGCAATCATTTGATGAGTATTGAAAGTTCTGTGGCGAGCTTAAAGTTGGACCCTCTTGTTGGATGGCATCAACGTGTTCACTTATTATCATGTGAGATCGACCAACAGGAATCTCATAATTTGCGCTCAGAGTTGCCATTTGATTCATATAGCTTTGACTTTGACTCTGTTCTTCCACCTGAGATTGATACTCTAAATCTAGATCTTTGGTTGTGTTGAAGTTGCAACAAATTGAAGTTGCCATTGGTACCTGTTGATCGTTCAGGCACAGGTTGTTGTTATTATTATTATCATCATGATCATAAGAATACTTTGACGAAATTGTCGCCGAGTTTTCAAACGAAACTTGATGCTGATTTGCGGGGTTGTTTTGCATCGCCCAACCGTTAGTTTCAACCGTTTGATGGTCAGTGAATTGGACCAATTCGTAATTAGTATTAGCGAGATTATGATTTTGATATGTTTGATGATTTGAAAGTTGTTGTTGTTGGTTACAATCATATTGTTGAGGTTGTTGATCTTGTTGTTGTTGCTCACTTAACTTGCAGTGGATGAGCTCATATTGATTGCTATGCGCATCGGGTTGAAAACTTGACTGGTGCTCCATGTTTGATGCCGCGAGTATCTTCTAGTGTATAGAATTTCTACAAGTTCTTAACTCTCTATAGCAAGTTGCTCTCGAATCGAATGAGAGATTAATAGAATCAACAAATCGCCTCTTGTGGCTCTTTCTCTTTTGAGTCGATACCCTCACTTCTTCTTCTTCTTCAATCATAATTATCTCTATGCGATAATCCAAATTAAGTTACATTTTTTGCAAGTTCAGCTCGGCAAACTTGGAAGCGCGCGCACATTCTTCAAGACAACATCTAACCTTCTTGTTGCTCTTTTTCGTCGGCTTGCGCAATTGCTTGTTCACTTTCACTTCCCAGACGACACTTGTTGTGTAGAATATAAAATATACCAATGGCTAGCTGCTGCCACTGTTGCCACATGTACAATTATGTCCTCTTCTATCTTGCCTGCTATTGCCAATTATGCCAATCTCACCCGAAGCTGTAGCTTCTGTTCGAGTCGTATCTGTTTTCGTTGTTGCCGTTGTTGTCGCTTTACCACCACCAAAGCCACTAGCAGTAGTCGACATTGAACATTACTCAACAACAGTATGTTGGTTTAGATTAAAGTGTAAGCAATCAATACTAATGATTAGTTAGCTAAGTTTGGCTAAGTTTAGTCCATTCACTTGAAGCCTGGCGTTGGGTGGATTCAGCTTGCGCGCCAAATGGTTGCTCTGGTTGCGCTCGCGCGCATTAGAGTTAACTTTTTGAACAGGTAACTAATCAAGTAAGCAACCTGTCAACTAGCCAAAAGGTAACCAAAAGCCTCACCTCCAGCTATAAGCGTTAGTATTACCACAGATAGAGCCGCATAGCCAATGCCAAGCAAACTGGCGATACTAAAACGAGAGTGAGAGCTACTTTCGATAGATGAGCGAATTTGAATAGATAACGTTGAACGCGTTTCTGGGCGCGAGTTTGCTGAAGGAAGCGAGATCATGAGCTAAACTTGTTCCTATCCAATGGTCTAAGTTTGTCTAGTTAGCCTTACCCATGTTGCTGCAACTGAGTTATGGCCATCATAACGTCGGATCGCAAGCTAGCTAGCTAGCTGGCCAGTTAGAGCGTTGAGAAGTGTGTGTGCATCTATCTTCTCTTGGGTGCGCTGTTGCAGGTAACGAAGATTGGAAAGAAGGCGAACGAGGGGCGAACGAGTTCCATTGAAATATCCACGGTTTGAGATATTCTTTTTTGTACAAGTGTGTGTTCCTCTCACCTACAGCAGTGGTAACAGCAACAGAAAACGGTAAAACTTATCGATGGACTAAAGCAAAGATTCGGGATACACCTCCATAGAGACAGAGAGCGAAAGCGTTAACCATCGACACAAACGCACGGGAACACTACGAGCTGGCCAAGTTGAGAGAAATCCAACTCCATATCAACAGTATTGAAGAAATAGAGAGAATCAGTTAGATGGCTACTTTGCTGGTTGCGCAATAAGGCAACGCAGCGCAACTCGCTCACTTGGATCTCCGCTGCCTTTGGGCAACATTCTCGAGTGAGGGGATAAATTTACCTGCTAGTCATTCGGTTGGCACATCGGTGATCCCTGGCTGGCTCTCTGGCGAGTCAATCGAATGGAAAGCCAACTGGACCAAAGCAAATAATCGGCAACTAGAGAGTAAACGGCGGTGGCAGTCTGTTGAATCATTTAGACTTTCGAGTTGAGAGACTTACGCTGCCTAAACGCGTCGCCTTCTAACCAACAGTCAGCAGAGATGAAACCAAGAAAGCCGGTTGTTTAGTCCACATTGATTAAAGACCAGGCCAAATCTCACACACATGTCAGCTAGCCCTTGAATTGCAGCCGCTGGGCACGGGGATCAAGGGGCGGTAATTGCGACAACAAGGACGCGGTCTAGGCAGCGCAACTAGCTTGGCACTGGCGTTGCCCTCGCGCGCGCCGCGCGTCCAGGATAAAAGGGTGATCTCACCTTTTTCTCTCTCGTTCTCTTGTGAGAAATTATGTGTTAGTTTGGGACTCGGCGAGTTTTATTTCGTGGTGGATAATATGATGTTCAAGTGTTAGGAGAACAAGAAAAATTGGAGGAAGGGTAAAATAATGATGTTTGAGCCAACTTACAAAGGTGCCAAGTTATCAGTCGTTCTCAGTTTTACTCAGCAGTACTCAAGACCTTGAGAGGCGAGTGTTACTCCATTAGACCGCAGCTAACGCTACCGTTATTCTGACCCCCCCCCCTCTCCTCCCGCAAGCGAAATTATCGTCAAACTCAGATCATGATTCATCACAACCACGGCGCATATCTCTGAGATATGGATGATCGTTGAACGACTAGACCAATGAGCAGCAGGTCCTATTGGTCGGAATCTCGACGCACTTTCATAATGATAGCACTCATGCGCTAAGGTGGAAAACGAGATCGTTTGTTGGGTGTGCACATTATTGCCTGCCTGTTTCGGTGGAATAACTCGGATCGTGACAGTTCATCACAATAATAATAAAAAAGTCGTCGAACTTTTTGATGTCACTGAAAGCCTATTTCGCAAGGCGCCTTTTCACTCTCATTTATTTCAAAGGAAGCGGAAGTGAGTTGGACCCACGCACCAGGACTCTTTCCCCTCGGATAGTCTCTTAATTTTGTTTTTTCCATGATACCTATGGTTTTGTTTGATTCCAATCTGTTAGATCAATTTATAAAGCAGCTAGTTAGAGATAGTTGAGATCGATAGAACGTAAATCATAAACAAAACTTGACTCAACACTAGTATCACAAAGATGAAAATCCATATCATCTCTAGCTTTCGGTAGCGTGTGATTTGCTTCAAGTCTGATAATATTCAGCTTGAGAACAGTCAAATATAACAATAGTAGCGAGAAGTTTCTAAATGCAAATACAAGTGGCTCCGAGGCGATTATTAGTCCCTTGCAAATCTAAGAAAATATGGAATTGGATTTTAGAAGAAAGAAAATTATATAATACTACCTTTACAAATTCATCACTTGATAAAAATGAAGCCAAAAAAGAAATTTTAACCTGTAGATAGAGACGTTTGACCGGTACCTAGCGGGACATCATCTCCTTGCATTGATCATCAGTATCATATAATTTTCTTTCTTCTAAAATCCAATTCCATATTTTCTTAGATTTGCAACGGACTAATAATCGCCTCGAAGCCACTTGTATTTGCATTTAGAACAATCTCGCTACTATTATTACATTTGACTGTTCTCAAGCTGAATATTATCAGACTTGAAGCAAATACACGCTACTGAAAGCTACAAATTCATCACCAATCAAACTAGATAAGATAAACAGAAACAGAGGTGACGAGTATGTAAGTATCATGATTGTAGCCAAAAGAGAAATTTTCAATTTGTGTATTGGACTTGCGCCCTGGCCAAGTTATTAACGGACAAGATCGACAAAAGCAGGTTACCTAGCTCGACTTTAGATCCTTGCATTAATCACAAGACCAGTGACTAGAATTTGTGGTAATGAAAAAGGGTTATGCATCGACCAAACCAACTCAATTCGCAACACGAGACAGAATCAAACGATTTCGATTTAGCTGATTCAGGTAAATTGATCACTTTTATCATGTTTTACCTATTATTTGCAGTCCTGAAGTTATGTTCGGTTTGCATTCGGGAAGATGATCTTTCCCGCGAATGATGTTGAGTTGAATCAAGATGTCGCATTGAGGTAGATTATCCAAGAGGATCAACCCAAAATTTTGAGATCCCATATTCATTACCCTCCAACATTAAATATCAATAAACCTTGTGTCCGAGTTTGTCTCACATAAACCCTCCTCAACACAGATCCTTACATTAAACTGATCTGTTCGAGATAAGCCCCGCCCACCTGTTACTTGGCGTTCGCTGCGGTAGAACGGTCACTTTTTTCCACTTTGTTGAACACTGCAGAGCGATTATGAAGCCGCCGAGTTCGATGATTCCGAGTTCTTGCCCTGCTGCGTAGTGTCCAGCGAGTCGGTTCAATTTTCATCTCACCATGATCTTAATCTACTCAGCTGAGCCTGAATCTCCTTTCAATAAAATTCATATATATTTGATCCAAGTATCCTGATTTCAGGTACTCCCATTTTTATTGTTGTTCTTAAGCACAATCGCTATTACTTTTACACTTTTGATCATGGCCGACAGCCAACAAGAAGAATCTCGGAGAAAATTTACAGGTAATTTCCTAGAGCTTCTCTACAATATTGTTGTTGTTTATCTTAATGTGATGATCAACTTTTTCAAGTCTCCAGAGCGTAAGAGTATTCGAGGCCAGATTGCCCTCATCACAGGCTCCGGTCATGGACTGGGACGCGAGATGGCCATCAAGTTAGCTCAACAGGGATGCGATCTAGCATTAGTTGATATTAATGAAGAAAATAACTCAAAAGTCAAGCGAGAGATCAATAGAATGCGACCAAATTCAAGAGTTTTCGCCTATCAGGTTGACATTCGAGATGAGAGCAATGTGGCTCAATTGGCGTCGCAGGTGAGAAAGGATTTGGGCGATGTTGATATACTAATCAACAACGCAGGTATTGTTCAATGTTTGCCCTTCTTGGAATTATCGCCTACTTTAGTGGAGCGAACCTTCCAAGTGAATGTCATGTCTCACTTTTGGACCATAAAACAGTTTCTCCCCTCAATGATTAAGAATGAACGCGGGCATGTAGTTGCCATCTCGTCGATTGCAGGTATTATTGGCAGCAAGTACCTAGCTGATTATTGTGCCTCGAAGTTTGCCGTAAACGGATTGATGGAATCCCTTGAAAAAGAGGTTCATTATAAGGGAGCTAATGAAAATGTCCACTTTACAACCATTTGTCCAGCTAGCATGTCAACCGGGATGTTCCAAACCTTTACGTCTCGTTTCGACTGGCTCTTGCCTGTTTTAAGTGCCGAGGATGTCACATTGGCCATCATGGATGCTGTTTTAACCAATCAAATTCTAGTGGCAGTGCCACCAATAACTCTCTTCCTACATAAACTCTCAAGCATTATCCCTTCCAAGGTGAATTACTTGGTGCAAGATTACCTAGACTATGGAGTAAAGCCGCATAAGCATTAATAAGTGATTGGCAATTTTTCAAGTTTTCATTCGAGAAAATTGGGAAAAATCTATGGAGTTTCTTCAAATTCTAGATAAAAAATAAACTATTCTCAAGCTGCCATAATAATTTCTTAGATGATTAGATCGATATCTCCCAGTTCTCTAGATTAATCCTACTGTTTTCTGGTAACGCCATATGATGTCGCAGGTATATAAACCCGACGCGTTGCATCCCCATTGTCCTCCTTCGGGAGGGCATATACTAAAATTGGAACGATACAGAGAAGATTAGCATGGCCCCTGTGCAAGGATGACACGCAAAATCTGCGAAGCGTTCAAATTTTTTCCCTTCCGGTCGATTGATCCCATTCAACTTGATATTGAAGCTTAAAATATCTCCTGATTGACTCCTGGTTCTTATTAGTTGCAAAATTTCCTTAGGAGCATCAATTTCGATGAATATCTGGTTTGTGCAAGAATTATGCCAGCTAACAGGTGGTTTTTGATACATGAATAGCTTCTAACATGCCCAAGGTAACCAAGTGGCTGCAAACTTTGCCAGCTCGAACAACCCGAAGGCAAATTTGCACATAGTTACACAAGGATCTAGCTTCTTTCTGATTGCACGAAGACTTTCAATGAATGTAGATAGTCGCCTTCTTAGTTTCATCTTGATGGATTGATATCTTGTTTTACAACGAAAAGATGGACCGACTTGGACGAGTTGACATTTCAAACTGAGACCTCATGGCTGAACAAGAACAAGTGCAACTCTAAATGCTCTCTCCATAACTAAGAGAAAAGCGAGAGGGATATCAATTATAAATTACGGTGTCATCTGAACAGTGTCAATAAGGAGGACAAGTGCAAGTTTTGAAATCGAAATCTAGCATGTAAACTGGAATAGTTATAAAGTTCAAACAATAATATTAATATAAACTGGTTCGAAATCTGATCTTTAATGAGACTCTAATGACTTTTCATTTGCGCCTCTAACCACTTATGCGCTATGTGTTCAATCAAGCATAATGCCGCCGCTCAAACTAGGTGACTTGTTTTTGTTTCAATATCCTTTTCCGGTTGCTCTTGCATCGCCATGTTTGTGTTACGATCTGTGCACAAAGGCGTAACAGGCTAATGATGATAACTGTAAACTTGATATCTGTAGATATTCTGGCTGAATGTGCTTAGTTTGCTCTAGTTTTACTTCTTTATCATGATATTCATACTCTTCAATCAGAGAACTCAAGTTCACTCT
The DNA here is from genome assembly GCA_015350385.1 of Aculops lycopersici. Classification (NCBI taxonomy): domain Eukaryota; kingdom Metazoa; phylum Arthropoda; class Arachnida; order Trombidiformes; family Eriophyidae; genus Aculops; species Aculops lycopersici. Next base: position 212,302 of record WNKI01000003.1, on the reverse strand, counting down.
TTAAGTTGAAGTTGAAGAAGTCGAGGGACATTCGGCGGTTAATTGCGGAGTGGCAGCGCTATTGGCAAACTTTGTAAACTTTTTCTTGGCCGAGTTAAATGATCTCTTGGTCCAAGATGAGACTCTTCTTAGTGGACTCTTAATTGAGGAGTTAGTTTCACTAGTTCCAGAGGCCGAGGTGAAAGTTGATTCTCGTCTTCCACTTGAACGATTCGAGTTGTGACCTCCACTCTCTCGGGGGTTTTGTTGATGTTCTCGACTGCACTTTGTTTTGATTTTGCTTGCTAAACGCTCGGTTACAACTATAGTGCCTCCAATGACGTAAAAAGAGCCCCAAGTTACAACTGTGTAGGTTGTATCCCAAAATGTCATCAGCTCGTGGTAGATGAACTTTGGTTTGAAGTATTTGGGGTCTATCTTGCGGCGATAGGAATTGTGATTGACATTGTTGTTCTCATCTACATAAATTGAATTATTATTTGAGTCCTTCTTTTCTTGATGATTCAAATGAGCATGCGAGGATATAGAAAATATTTGACTGAAAAAGCTTCTGTGCCGACGTAAGTTGGAATTTCGATCTCGAGTATACCGCGATTTTAGTACAATATGGCTGCCGAATGCAATGATAACGGTCAGTAGTAACGTTAGCAAGCACCCAAAAACATCAGCAAAGAATGCATTCTCGCTAATATTCTGAGATATCAAAGGGAATGTTATGGGACACAACAAGAGGGAACAAGTCGCACCGATACAAATAGACTTGATCTCATCCTCGTCTGGCTTATGAGGTGAACCCATGTTGCTTATCCCATCTGCTTGCTGATTCCTGGATTGTGTTTCCGTTTGATTGAATTCTTCTCGTCGAGTCTTTGACTATGGCGAGTGCAGTCATAGAATTCTATTTGATTTAGTGATAATAGTAGTAGCTCTTATTAGATGACGAAAGAATCACTTTCATTTTTTTTATCCACCATCAAGCAATCACCGGATTTTCCGAGAGTATACTTCGGGTTTTCTTCAGGTCCAAATTTGATTGCAAGATCGGTCACATGTTACAATAAACTCCAATCTTAATCTGCATAGATCTAATAGGATTATCGATTCCTGTTTGGGAGGATGGAAACGCCGAGGATAATCGCAAGTGGGTCATAATTGAAATAGAAGCTGACTACGATAGGCAAAGAATACCTGCTGATGTTGGTCACTCTCTTATCGAATCAGTGCAACGAGTTTCCATAGAAAAAACGCACACAACTTTGCAAAATGAGATGAATGCGCCGTTGAGTTTTATTGCAACTGACTGTAGTTCTATTTGCAGCGAACTCCCTCGGAATCAATAGAGGATAGTAATAAAGATAGTAATTGCCTGCTCACTAGATGTATCTCACTGCTACTTTAATCAAAAACCACCAGGAATTACCTTCGTGCAAGAGGATTGCAACTTGACCATAGTTTTAAGTAACAAGATTGCTCCAGAATCATTTTTGACTGGCAATGTCCACCGTAGGTAACCATGGCCATTGTCAACTGTTGGCTCTTTGCTTGGCCAGTTGCGCGAAGGAACAACCTCCACCTGTGAGCTTATTGCCATGGCCACCGAAACCTCGTGCGCACTTCCCCATCCCTCGCTCGCCTCCTCTTTTAACTTCCACTTTGCTCAGACTAATTAGCTAGTCGAGTTTATTCAACTCGGCTAGCTTAGGTTTCTCGCTTTACACTTGCCCCGCTCGTAAGCCTGCCTGTCCACGTTCGTCGCTAGATCCTGGCCCAGTGTCCATGTAAACAATGTTAGCTGATTCGGCGAGACTCGGACCGTTACGACTTCCTGGTCGACTTTGCAGGAGAAAGATAGCGAGATAGGGGGAGAGAAAGCACGAGTTGGTACTGCGAGGCTTGAATGATTACGATGACCGACTTTCTCATCTCTAGCACACCGAACATTCGGACCGTGAGATAGCCATTTTCCACCAAACTTTTAGCCACGTAAAAACCACGTACCTGATAGCCTTTAGCGATGCTTGCAGCTGTTGTTGTTGCTATTTAACTTCCTCGCTTCACCGTTCATGGTCCAGCGACTTCCGCTTGTCGCTAGCTCGCCACCAACTTCAGTGGATACCTACCAACCGTCCACCTACCTACCTGCCCATTCCTATGAGAGCCAGACATGCTCATTGGGTCATCAGGGTGTAGTAGTAAAATATGGCTCCCCATGGTGAGCAACTGTAACTCACAACACTATTCATCATTTGGCTTGTATGTTTGCCATTTGCATAGCAATGCGGCGAAGCTTGAGGCTGGGCTTACTTTTGAGAAAATTAGATCTCACCCGGTCATCGTGGACGAGCCAGCAGTATCGTTTCACCTCTCCATCCATGATGTAGCATCCATGGTCAAGAGAAGCTTTTGTTTTTCCAGGAGATTATCAAAATACCAAACACGCCGTAGAGAAGGGTAGTAGTTGACATTCAAAGCGAGGCATAGCATCAAACAGGAAGTAGTTGAGCGAGTCATTTAACGTTGCTCATTGAATAGAAATGGAAATCAATCAAAATGGGGCAAGCGGAAACAGTTGGAGAAAGGACCTGTCGCGCTTTATTCTTTACCTGAAGAGGCGAATCAAGTTGAATAGATTTCTATTAGTTATAGACACAAAGAAGGGAGTTGTCATATCGGCAATAACTGTTATAGTTGTGGACCTAATTGATCTTCTATGGAACTTATCGATGACTTTTGGTCCACTCAACTACACAATGAGTGAGTATTTGCTTTGATCGTGTGCCTCTTATTCAATGTAGTGCCTAACAAACTTCAATCGATTACTAACAATATGAACAATACTCTCGCTCACAGCCTCAATGTTACTTCTAGAAACTTTGATGGTCATTTGTGTCTCTTGCGTCCTTTTGTACGCAATGAAGACGGTGAGTGTAAGACAGAGTTGTGATTGCAAGAAAAAAGATTACATTGACTAACAGATATACCAACTTCGATAGCAGGAAAACAAAGCGGACCTCAGGTCAATCCTCCTGGTTTGGCTACTTGTGGTTGCCATCGATTACGTCCTCCGCGCGAGCATTATACTTTCCTCCCTAATTATCTCCGAGAAAGTAGGTAGATTACTAATACTGACTAGCATGAAGTTAAACTTAAAGCTGCATTATGGCAAACTATAGGATTGCTTCGGCATCCTTGGTGACGAAACTTTTCATCACAATCCAACTAACAAATCCTTTGTAAATACATTTACAACACTCAGGCTAGCACAACGGCCAAGGTCATGAAGTCAGTTGCTTCACTGGTTATGCTGGCGCTGGTTGCTCATTGTTGGCAGTGTGTCTTCACCTACTACGACGACAACAATGGAAAAATGAGTGGGTATTATGATTGTGGTATTAGCAGGATCGAAAGAGAGATTTTAGTGTAGCTGTATAAACTCTTAGCTGATTTCTGAAGCGCTTGTCGCGTATCTCTCTAGCTCGCTGAGTCCCTCGACCACCTGTTTGAGGAAGTGGAGTGATACACGCAAAGTCTTGAAAGTCTAACCAAAATTTTGCAATATCTCTTTTTTACCTCACAAACCACTACTATCGTGACAATGACAACAACGACAATATTGATATTGTTGAAAAACTGTAGCCACCGTGAAAATAACTCCGTCCGACGACAGGACACCAATACATCTGAACAAGAGGCCGCTGATGCTGATGAAGACGTCATTGTCGTCTAACAATAATCAACAAGATCACGCAGCGCTGTCGGGTGGTGGTGGCGGAGAGAGAGCTGCAAGCATGCTGCAAGCGCCCACTGAGGACGCCACCAAATCGCGCTGGTGATGCTCGCCTCTGGCAAGGCGCTTTTGCCAAGACGCGCGCGCTGCAGGTGAGCTTGCAGTACCTCAATTCAACTTGGCGCAAGCGATTCATCCATCATTCTTTTAGGCATCTTTGACGCTGCCTCTCCTTGTGGTGCAGAAAATATTGAAAATTGAACGAGGAAACTGATACTCGAATTTACGCTGGGCACGGTTATTTTTTGTAAAGATTGACAACAAAATATCAAGAGCTACAAGTTTACGTCGCTAAGAAGGAGATGAATTCAATCTTCGACAACAATCACATCAGTTGTAAGTTTTAGCGATTCAACAGACTTCAAGTGAACAACTAATTCATAGGTACAGACTGAGAAAGGGAACGCAATCGAGATAGTTGCATCAAAACTAAATAAATAATTTTCAAGTCCGACATCCTTACAAACAGATCAAGAGCAACAAGAGCAAGCGATTCAATTAGTTCGTTTGTTCAGCAGCGATCGGGATGAGTAATTGGTTCAAATATATCGCCTTCGATCTTTGGTCGGAGCTAGGCGACCCGGAAACAGAAAGTGAGTTATCTAAACAAACTAAGCGAACTTCCGCTGATTCATTTATTGAAGGCTAAACTAACTTTTATCTTTAAACTCTGTGCCAATCTCTAGAATATTTCTGGCTCAAGGGTCCCTGGTTGACATGGGCGGCCACCATAGCCTACCTGTACATTGTGCTCAAGGCCGGGCCAGATTTTATGCGTGACAGAAAACCCTACAACCTCAAGTGGCCCATTCGCATTTATAATCTCATATTAGTTATAATCAACACCTATCTATTCCTCGGCTCCATCACATCCTTCCGGTATGGACTAGACTTTTGGGGTTGCGGCGAGGCGTTGAGCTACAACAAGCGAGATCTTATGCTTCATTATGGCCACCTATTCTTCCACACCAGGTATCTAGAATTCTTCGACACATTCTTCTTCATTTTGCGAAAGAAGTACTCGCAGATATCCTTTTTGCACGTGTTCCATCATGGAGTTGTGCCAACATTGATGTACATTGGCCTTAAATTCTACCCATTACCAACGAATGGCTTGTTGCCAACTACAAACATGTTCGTGCATATCATAATGTACGCTTACTATGGACTTGCAACCTTCGGTCCGAGCATGCAGAAGTACCTATGGTGGAAGAAATACCTAACCACAATGCAAATTAGTCAGTTTGCTCTCCTCCTGATACATTGCGCTCAGCCTCTATTGTTCATGGGATCGCCTGGTTGCAACTTCCCACCGGGATTAATTATGATCAACATCGGCATCGGGCTTACCTTTTTAACACTGTTCGTCTCCTTCTATAGACAAACCTATCTGAACCAAGCGAGAGCAAAGACACAAGTGAAATTAGCGACAAACGGAGTAAGTAAGACCGGCACGGGCCATAGTAACAACAACAACGTAGATGCCGACAAAACAAAGGTAATCTAGGAAGTTCTTGAAACTGCAGTCAGACTGGGATCCAATCGGCTAGTGACCTGTTCATGTTGGCCATTGGATGAATTTTGGTGTTGCAACTCACGGATACCTTGCATATTGATACGGGTGTTGACGACCCACATTGGGGTCGTGATGATAACATTTATTGCACCTGCTAACGCTCCAATGGCCAAGTCCTTGATTGCTGTTTTCTCACCCGCGATTCGACGAAGCCCATGGATTGAGTAAAAGTAGACAAAACCTGATGTGAAGAGCGAGTATATAACTGGCTCGAGTCCTCGATACAGTGAACCTATACCTTCCTCTTGGATCAAATCCTTCATAGTGGCTAAAGTATTCTTGGCTTTTCTCTTTTCCTCTAGTTGGAGCCTCGACCTAACGGTGTCCAAGGGATAGAAAACACTCATTGCCGTTCCACTTGCAACTGATCCAGCTAGAGCATGGACAAAATTGTCGTAGGTAAATAAGGAACTCATTGCGGATTGTTTGTTTGCTATTTTGATAAAATTCTATTTTGACGTCTAGATATGCTAATACTTTTTAGAATAAACCTAAACTACACAATCTTGATGATGCAAAGATACTAATATAGTTTGACACCTAGAATAAATTGAAGCGGTTCTCCTAGAACCATACTATTGAGCAACTTGTTGATCGTGAGAGAATGTTTATTTTCCATAAGCTTGAAAACATCCTGAGTGCGGTGATGAGTGCGGCAAGATTGAGACAAGATTCACGTGCAGCAAAACATCTTGAACCCTGGTGCGCATTTCTATGAACTTCATTTCCCCGAGCTAGTCAATTCTTTGGAGGTCTGGTTGCTTCATCTAGCCATTGACGAATCCTGATTGCTATTTCCTGGGGACTAGCAACCATTGGTACTTTGTTAGGGTGACTTTGCGCGGTATATAGGCCCCCGTAAAAACCTAATCCCAAGGTTGATATGAATTTGATCATGATTCTTTTGTAAATTTAACCCTATTGATTTTTTTGAAATCAATCTCAGGTTGATGATGTAGATGTTTTTCGAATAATGTTACTGCGGAATGAAGCGATGCAAAAAATACAATCGCTATTTACTCATTTTGTCAGCGGGAGCGCTGCAAACAAGAACGTGTTGAGAAATTCATCTCCTAAACGACACTAAAAAATCATGCAAGATTGAGTATTAAGCAAGGAATAATTTAATTTTGGGCGTAACAAGATGGAATTGATTGCATAATATCTCCTCTCAAATCACTTTTACTACATTAGAGCCATAACTTATGGCCGTTGCCGACTTATTCGGAATAAGATCATCATCTAGGTGACGTATTCTATCTTTGTGAGTGGCCATAAATTTTTCAAGCTCCTTAAAATTGGTCGGCTCGATTCTGAGAACAGTATCATATACTGTCTTTCTTTTGTCCTTACCAATGATTTGCTTAAAATCATTTGAGTTGGGGATAGTAACGAGCCTCAGGTTCATCGTGTCCCGCCCACCTTTACCTGGCACATTCACTGCAATTAGTTGATCGCACTTGATTGAGTAGGTTCCCATCATGAGATTGAAGGCGTGGATACTAAGCTTGGCAGGCAAGTTCTCAATTCTTAAAACGGCAGTGCCAAACTTGGCGAGTTTTGGTAGCATATCACCGACGTAATCTCGCTTGTCAACGTCAATTTGCAACTTATCAAAAAGTTGTGCCTCAAATGTTGCCAAATCAATAGGTCCCTTGACTTTTGTTTTGGCTTTTTCAGGAGCTTGGTTATTCTTCAAACCATCGAGAGTTGCGGCAATCCGTTTCGACTTGGGAGGTTTTGGTGGATCCTCGCGAACTTGAGACTTGACATTCTCTTTATCTTCTTTGCTTTGGAGAATCTTGGGCTGCTCAATGTCAGAAGGCTGCTTGATAGAATTTTCTGGCTCCGCTGGTGTACGGTTCGATGAGGACGGATTAGATATTGGCGCACCCGACTGCTTTCGGAACTTTTTCAAAGCTCCTATCGAGATCTTTGAGACTAAATTGGGGAAACCATCCGCGAAAATCAGATAATTTTTTTGCTTTAGCTGATTCCGTAAGTAGATAAGATCCAGACAAGTCATGTGTACTCCTGAATCTAGAATTTTCTTGTCCGAGATCTCTTCGAAGTTCTTCTGCGTCGCCGACCTCCTGAATACCAAAAGACATGAACCAGCTGGTCTCATATACCTGTTCTCTTCTTGGTAAGCGGCGATAAAGATCCTAGCCTTCGTTAAACTCATCTTCTGTTCTTTGTTCAACAGTCCACCAAGTTCACTTATGATGGTAGCGTACTCCACATCATTCTCGTACAAGCAATTGAGCCAAATTTGATATACCGAGGAACTGGAACTGAGAGAGTAGTATTCACCCAATATCTTATTTGATAGATCGTAACCTTCAGTTCTCACGGGAATCAGATTAGGTGTTCCCTCCTGGAGCTGAGCTAATTTTTGTCTCTTTGATTGGCACATCACTCGATTTTGGTACACCTTCTTCTTGGTCTTCTTACGTGTCACCTGGGACGGTTGATTCTCATTCGGGACGCCAGCCTTCCCGTTCGTCTGTTGTTTGTTGCCTTTGTTCTCCTTGTTTGCCATAGCGTTTTGAGAGTAGTATTGCGACACCTGAATCTAATACATCAAGTGATGGATAATGATGAGCTATGAAATGAAGCCTTGACATAGAATACGGGATGATTTCAATGAAAACTACATATTGGTGCGAGATTATCTCAGATTACATGTACCCAAGAGGTGTAATTGTATTTGCGTGCCCAGCTCGCGTTGTCTAATTTCACGCACAAAGATCAATGCTATCTGCAGGAAGTGGTTTATGCGGATCCTGCAGTTTGGAGATGTAAACAAGCCCGCTCGAGTGTTTTTGCCCGGCACGCCCATTCAGAATTGCGGTCTTGGCTAGAGCATAACTTGCCTCAAAGATACTGTAAAAGTTTTAGACTTGATCAAAAAGTCAGAGTCGCACATTTTTGCTGCATTGAAGGTAAAGTTATACCGTAACGAGTTCTTCGGTGGCGAACAACTTTCTTCGAGCTAACCTGTGGGAGTGCACCTGTTGTTGTGTCCCTCTTTCGCTTACCTGGCCGCCTCCAGGTGATCAGCTGTAAATGAACATTATATGATTCTATAGAATTTTGTTCATGATCCTGAGTTTGAATCGCCAACCATTATTTGAGATTCATTGAAGCCAGGTAGATCGAGCCAGGTAAAAATGCAACCCACTGATTTCCGGTGAGAGTGATCCATTATATTTTATATCCAGTATTTATGCTCCCAATTCGTAGAAGATGGACGACTATTCCCACTTTCTCGGACGTATAAACAATTGTAATCCAGAAGACCTACTATTGAGTAGGACTAACTTGGGAAAACAGCTCGACAAGATTCTATTGTATCACATAAATCCAACAGATTTGATTACCTGGACGCAGGCGCTCAATTTAGAACAATTAATCTCAAGAGAGGATGGATTAGCGCGAGATTATCGTGGTCTAGCTCAATTGATGGGCTTTAGCGCAATAGAGCTAGAGAGTTTCAAGAAATCTCATAACCCGACTAAAAAACTGATTGATACTTTTATAACTCGAAACGAGAACAAGACTGTGAATGATTTGCTCAAATTGATTGAAGCTCTTGAAAGATTTGACGTTATTGACGACTTTCTACCAAATCTTGTGCAAATGGCGAACAGCAAATCTGCTCAAGAAAATAAGATGATGCTCTTGTCATCGGCAAATAGGATAGCTAGCCAGCAGCAACAACACGATACCATCGCATTAAGTACCCATGCTCAACAACATCGACCACAAAACGGATATTCAAATGGATCTGTAGATACACTTAGTCGGCTAACTATCGACGACAATCTTTCGACGACAAATTCCAAGATCATATACGACGCATTCGTATGCTTCGCACCCGAAGACTACCAGTATGCTCAAGATTTGATTAGTTTCTTTGAAGAACATGGCAAACGAGTTGCAACGGCCGATGATTTGTTACCTGGCCAATTTGAGTTCGACGCTCTAGCTCAACTGATCGACTTGCGATGCCGTAAGGTTATCATCATTTTAACCCCAAACTTTTCCCGCTCAAAAGAGTGCGAGTTTCAGACAAAGTATGCAAGTGAGATCGCGATCAAAGCTGGCTACCCAAAGATTATTCCGGTCCTCTATGAAGCTTGCGATCAAACCAACTTGCCCCCAATGATTGGTGTTATGTCAAAGATTGATATGACAACAAGGAGTAGGATGCCAAACTTGAATTGGCCCCTGAACAAATTGCTCAGATCTCTAGATTTTGACATTAATTCCGTATCTCAACAAAACGATAGATTTCTCAAAGGTTTCAACAATGTTAAGCCTCAACAATACTCCCAAGCGTCATCCATACAAATTGGGCCGCAATCACAACCACAACATCAAGCTCAGCAGCCTGCCCTGTTGGCTCCTCAAGATGGATCTCAAACTATGGCGAATCCAAATGGAAGGTGGTCACCTTCCTTGGAATCAATCAGGGATCCAATAGTCGAGCTGTCCTATAGCCAGAGTTCCGGTTCGATGATGAGCTCAACAAGTCACCTGCTGAAGGATAATTTGAGGACCACTAGACGGGACTCCCCGACAATTCAACCACCAGGTGCCTCGGATCTAAAATCGTTCATAAGGCATATTGGCCAGAGATTCCATAGAACTCGCAACGGTCAGAGTATCAGATCAACCACCTCGCAAGCGCCACTTTTGGACATATCAGCCTCCAAATCCGGATTCATAGATAGTAACGAAAATCTTGGTCAGTCAAGTGGAAGTAATATTTAGTCTAAAATTCCACCAACACAAACTCAGAATCATATAAATCTTGCTCAAGACCAATCATCATCATTGAAACCATCCGAATCGTTGACATCTCCCTCTTCTTCACTTGAAGACTCCTTTGGTTTAGCTGGAATCATGGACGATATTTGATTTAGTGCCCGAATTTGAGGATTTGTAACACTTGCACCGACCTCACTTCCGCTCAACTTGAGTCCACTTTTATCGCCAGCTCTAACGTTTGTTTGATTTGTATTAGATGAGTCAGTCTTAACAACTTCATTTGATCCACTTATTCCATCTCGACGAGCTCGTAACTTGTTGACCAAATCAGACATTAAATCTGCACCCCCGTCACTTGAAGTAGGCTGCTTGCTCCTCTCCAGTTTCTCCTCAATATGTCTACTTCTAGCAGTTGGATTGTTTTTTTTGGCCGTCGGTTTACCTGCTGCTTGTCTGATTGAAGCCAATAAACTATCTCGCGGATTATCGCTAATTGGAGATGATGGTCTTGAAAGTTTCTCACCATTTTGACCGACGTCATTTGTTATGTCGACCGCATTCTGTCTGACAGGACGGGACTTCGGCCTGCTAGCAGCAGCTCTAATCTCAGCCAAAAGGGCATCGCGTCCCGATGAAGCGAAAGTGTTGGCGAGTTTCTCAGATTGCTCTTGCTCTTCTGGACTTTGATTCGGTTGCAGAGCGGAAGTCGGGGCTAGCGGCGGCGGCTCTGGTGGCAAGTTTGCTAGTTGGGGTGACGATGAGGTCGAGGTTTGTGCAGCTTTCGATAGCAATGGAACCCCGTGAAGGGGAGCAAGTGGTAGTGGCGGTGGTGGAGGCGGCGGTGGTGCGTTAGAGATTGCATTGGGTACGACCGGGGATCGTGAAGCTGATTGAGATTTTGAGAAATCAATCGGCGCATTAGTTTCATCGAATTTAACGAGACCTCGATCACTGGACGAGTCTCCACGATTTTGAGTTGGAGAAGTCTTGTGTACATCGCGCACGATTCCACTCAATGAGGGTAAGATGTCAGGTAAACCTCCGGTAATCATGTTTCCATCGTCGTCCTCGGCTTCGTCATAGTTTGCCAAGTCAAACGCATCTAGTGTGTCTGGTTCCAAAAAAGATTCTTGATGATATTTGAGTATTGAATCTGGCACAGGACCCAGATCTTGGCCTCTGCTTATCTCTTCCCCGCTGCTTGATTTGCTAGGATCCGCATTAGTGAGAGTTTTGTGCCTTTGTATCGTAGATCTAGCTCCATATTCGTGCAAAGATGATTCACTTGCAATCGATTTGTATTGTTTACTAGAATGATGAGCTCGACCTCCCGTCAAAAATCGACTCTCGTAAGAGTGGAAAACTAATAGCGAGCTAACACTTGTAATATTATTCAATGAGCACTTGTTTTGGTTAACATGGTGAAACTTTAAAGTTTCAATAAGCTCGCCTACTCGATCTAACTGTCTCCTTGTAGCTTGCTCAATAGCATCGCAATTCTCAAAAGTTAATTGAGAGGATGAAATCATTTTAGGAACTAGATAAGCTTTTCCTTCGACTTTGATTCCTTCGAACTCAACTGGAGGCTGCCGAATCTCAAAAGAATCTAACATTGGATAGTTTTGAGGCGATACCAATTTGATTGGTTTGTTTGGATCGCTAGTAATTCTATTAATGGTTGAATCCAGTTCCTTAATCTTATTCTTCAAACTTGAGACCCGAGCTGCTAAATCTCTGGTCCTGCAATTTACTTGATCAAAAAGCCGATCGCTCAACTCCTCGACTCTCTTGACCCAATCGATCTCAGGCATGGTCTTGGTTATTCAACTACACCATTTGGATGCAAATCATTGATGAAGATATTAACTGAATACCTGCGACACTAATTGGAACATAAATTATTTAATTTATACAAATAACATTTTCGTTTCGTTGAAACATTCATGAAAGACAAGTATTGTTTTGCATTGAGATTTCAGTGCAAGATCGCGATCAAAAGATAATGGGTCGACAAGCAGCTGGATGTGAGTCTCAAATCTCGCGATGATCGATTCCACCGTCCGTCTGTCCGTATGATATGACTAATATATGAGTTACTTCTTATTGTTGAAAGACAAATGATTGAATGACTTGGGTTCCAAAGTTGATAAAATAGATGTCAACTTCCGCTAGCCAGCTAAATAATATTCTTGTACTCCTTCGCCACTACATTAGATCTGTATATTGCGTAGCCAACAACAGTTAGCGAGGCTATGCAAACTGTCATAAGTCCAATGGCGAAGGTTAATGAGTCATTACGAACTGAGGTCAGTCTATGAGCAACTCCAGACCCAAAACTAACCTGACCACAACGAGTAAATGGATCAAAGTTAGTGTTTCCCTCTCGTGGATCACTGAACTCGAATGCCTGCAGTTGCATATTTGACAAACGAGCTATAACCTGTTCATTGCCTTCGTTGTCGTACATTTGGATTGGTGGAGGCGATGGACACAACATTGATTCCTCGTAGTTTGTTTGGAATTGGAGACGGTAGTCGTCCTTGTTGGACTTGACAATGTATTTCTTTGGCTTTATGGCGCCTCTGAAAACTGGATGACCTGTATTGTACAAAAGTTGCATTTGTTGCACACCCCAGCGTCCATCTTCGGGAAACTTCTGGAATATTATTCTAAAAGTGAAGCCACCTGTGCTATTCGGTTTCTGAGCTCCCGACAATTGGCTATCCTTCCACATAACATCCAGAACTGGCTCCTCGTCAAATTGGTCACAACGACCCTTGCTACGCGAAACTGCCGGCATCTTGTCGACCAGTTGCGAGGTCCCTGAGGCTGTCTCGTATTTTATAGTGAAGGATGCCTGAAATTTGGCTAGGATACATAGGTGATTGTATTCGTCCCAAGCGGCATGCAATGATGGATGGACAATCCTCTTGATGGCTGACTTGCGAGCGGTTGTCCTGTTAGATTTGGACCTTCCTGACTGTTGCAGTTGTTTTTTGGTTCCGCCCGGACCACGTTGAGTGGATCTCACGGAGTTTGAATCCCCGTAATTGTTTATGTTAACTAAATAGTTAACTTTCTGAAATGGGCGATCCAAAGTATTGGTCTCGGCTTCCTCAAAATAAAAGAAACCGCAAACAATCGCCACCAAAACTAGTGCAATTGTTTGCTGCATCATCCTGAAACAGAAAAATAATGAACATTAATGTTAGATAACGAATAGTTTTATGAATAATTAATTTATTATGCCCTAGAGGAATTCCCAATATCCGAACGATCGAGCATATAGCGTATTAGAGTTCTGGAGATACAACTCCTTGGACTTACACATAAAAACACGTAGTGAGCTATGTGCACGAGCTAGATATTGTCCAGCGAAAGCCACTGCGCTTGTGCAAGGTTCAAAACTATAGGGCGCGCTTCGTAGGTGAGCTTCTGTTGAGATCAGCTTTTCAACTAAACTCTCGAGATGTTTCATCCCCACCACTTAACTAGTCCAAGTCCAGATTCACAAATAGAGCCTATCACAGTGTACGGAACTTCTTTCTTTTCCAGCTCACTAGTTGCCGCTGATAAACTTGTTGGTCCATGAGGAGAGACATCGACAAAACTTTCCGCATGAACTCGGAATCTAAGTTTCTCGCCTACCTCCAAGACTAAAACATGCGTTTGGCCTTCGTCCTCAAAGTTCCATGTCCAAGTTTGATCCATTTCATTGAATTGGGAGGGTTCGTTCAGTTGCTGTGATGGAATTAGTATGTTCTCAAAGAAGCCAAAGGAAACAGTAAGTCCCTCTTTTGAGCTGCTCTTCAATGTCCCAACCAAAACTTCGCCAACTTGTGGCCGGAATACAATCATTCTGTAAATGCATCTAGTGTGAATGGCTCCATCTCCACAGTAGATATATGACTCGCCTATGTCTAAAATATCATGCAAACAGATTACTAGTCCGACTTGAAGAACAACTTTGTTTGCAAACCGCTTGTTCAATTCATCTGTGAGGACCTCCTCGATCGGTTGGCCTAAACATTGTGCTGGCACTCGGATAATATCCTTAAATTTAGCCAAAACGAACATCTAGTTAAATGGGCTCTTGACACTAAAAGACTGGTTGATTCTCTATCTTTGAATAGAGTATTCTGATGATAATAATATTCTAACAGCCATACCTAAGCAATTACATCTCACATGCCGGCATTCTTTGCGATAACCAAGTTTTTCCCATTCGCCATGACGAGAAAACGAGATCCGGCTTCAAGTCAATGGGTTTTCCAGCCCATGCATTTCGCGTTCACACGTCGATTTAGGCACGGCGGCGCGCCTTTCTCAATCCAATGCACACACCCAATGCTTATGTTTTTTTTTGTTTTTCTCTCTCACCGAACAGAGAGGAATGAGAAAAATGGGCTGGGAAAATATCACAACATCAACCACAACACAATAGATCAATGGATACATGAAACTTGGTTGTATAAATATGCACTCTTCATATTATTAGCAACCATGTCTAACCAACTTTATCTTTCGGACATGGCAGTGTATTGTTCATATTAACTTTAGCGACTGAATAATTTATATCAAATGCAACAGCTAACCAGAACCATGGCATCAAACTCGTCAATAAACTCTAATTCCAGCGGTAGCCAAGCTCCGAATCCGCCGCCAAGAACCTACTCGAGGCCCGTGCAACCACCGCCACCGCCTCCCCTACCCTCGGTTCCACCTGTGCCCCCAACTCGAGAGTCATCGATTGCAATTTGTAAGTTGACAATAATAGAAACTCTTCATCTTTTCTCCATGTCAAAAGTATCTCAAAATCTAACCACTAAGACCTTTCCTCTACTTGTTCTCGATGCAACATTTGAATTTGTAACCAAGCAGCCAAGACAGCTATTAGTAAGCACTCACCCAACCCTTTATCAACAACAACAGCAACCAAGGCTCAGAATCAGAACCAATATCATAATCACAACCAAAATCAGCCGCCGCCACCGTCCATCAAGCCAAGTGTAAATACTACAATTCCCATAGTAACGACAACAACGGCAACACCACCGCAACCGTCTCAAGAGACGACAGATACGGGATTTTTAAGTCAATTCGAGTCTCTATTCAAGCCCATAAGTGAGTTACCTCCTCCAGATCCCTTTTTGAATAAGCCAAAGTCTTATCCTAGTCAAAGGGCGCAGCAAAAGCAGCAGCAACAACAACATCCGATAGCACCAAGAGCACAAGCATGATAGTACTCATCACCCTTTAGTTTTGTAAGGAATAAATATATGTGAATACTACTACAAGGTAGCAGGTACAATTTCAAATCTCTTGTCTACTAGAAATTAGAAACTTGATACTCATCACAGACTCAAAATTGGTTTTAGAGTTTCTTTTACACGGTGATTTGAGTTCCCCAGTAAGAACCCCAACTGAATGGAGCTCGGCTAGCATAACTCAGTATGGCTACGCCGAGTTTACCTGCGAAGAGTTATAGTGCGAGACTGTGATAATACCAAAGTAAACTAAATCATTGGGCTCATTGGATTGACCCAAGATATATCTCAATAATGGCTCCTCCATCTGAGGCATTTTTCATATTCCAAACACGATCTCTGATCTTAACCGTCATTTGCTTTTGCCTCTATTTGGCATCCAACTCCCAAGCATCATTGCTCTACTACCCTGGAGGTTTTTTAGCTCAAAGAAATCTCCAGAACCAACAACATATTCCTAACTCACCTGTCGAGATATCACAGGAAAATGACGTGGAGGTCAACGAAGCGCCAAACGGCAATTATAGAAAGTCGGCCGGCAGATATCGCATACCGAAAGGTTCTAGGGAACTACCACCGATACATAAACTAGCCCAACAGCAACAACACCACCAAGCGACAGCAAAGCCGATTGTTGATATCTATAGGCTTCCATTAGACTCGATAGCAGGCTCGAGTCTGAGCTTGCGAGAAATGCCGGAAAATGTATCGTTCGATGATATAGATACCGATAGTGAACCAGAGGAGGATACTGAAAACAACAGCCAAACCGACAACCAGCGCCAACAACAACCCCTGCAACCTATTAGCATTACTCCTCGAGGCACTATTGTGACCAATGGGCAGAAGCCCACGACTGAGGCGCGCTCTAAAGATGATGATTCAGATGAGCATATGTATGGCATGATTGACGAGTTACCTGAAACCGATAGCGACGATCTGCCCCAAGAGGTGGACCAACTCCAGCAACCAGAGCAGCCGCAGGATGGCGGTGTTCAGCAAAGTAAGCGACCTGAAAAATTGAATAATGCGAAAAGAAGAATGATGCTGCCTCCGGCTCCGATGCCGGAAGTGACGTATCGTGATGATGAGCAGGAGGTTGATGCCACCCGAGAGACGCCTCAGTTTATTAATAGAGAGGCGAACATTCGTCAGACTCAACAGGCGCTCTCTACGCAAGACTACGACATCGATTATCCAGACTCTAATTTGCGCGAGGCAAATCAGGAGGAGGGGGAGGAGGAGGGAGATGACAGCTCCGATTCTGACACTAGATCAGCGGAGTCACCAAATGCATCTTTAAGCTTAGATCCTACCAAGCCGTTGGCACCTGTAGGTGGAAGGCCACGGCCGCCGCCAAACGAGAATCTGGATTACGAATTTGGTTCAAACCAGCAAAGGGTAACACTAAATTCCATTGATTCGTCCTTGCCAAGCAAGAGCATCCTGCAAACTGGGCCGACGTCTGTCGGAGGTCAACGAACGATCCTCAACAGCGGTCCTCCGATGTCTCCACGAGAACCAGAGGTGGCCTCAGTCGATGAAGCGACAGCTGATGACAATGAAGACACAATTGATCAGGGTGATCCACAAGCTGGCTCTCGAATTGCTGAAGTTGGTGAGTTTGATGCGGGAACAACTGACACTTCCGGTTCATCAGATCAAGCCGACGCAAGCTCGCGCTCAGATCTCAAGTCGGAGGACAATGAGGAGGAGGAGGAGGAGGAGGAGGAGGAAGATCTTGGGCCGGAAGTTATTGGAGTTCCTAGATTATCTAAATCCGCAGGTGGCTCAGCAAAGAAGGACAGGTATTTCAGATTAATAGGTGGCGTACATTCGGATAAAGTGAAGAAACAAATTGCAACTTCGGTGGGTAAGGTGGTGGCCAGTGCGGCCAGTGCCGCTATCCAGTCAGCCTCGTCCGAGATAGGCGAGCATTTACCCTCAATCTCCTCAATAGTGTTTGGTGGATCCTCAGGTGATAGTGGCGCTGGGGCCAGTCCCAGTCCCAGTCCCAGTCCCAGTCCTAGTCCCAGTCCCAGCCCCAGTCCCCCCGACCCCAGCCCGCCGGCTGACACTGATGCTAGTGGCGCTGTCGAGGGCAAAGGAGAGTACTTCAACCCGGATCCAGATAGATACACCGACGGCGAGTATAGATCCAAGAAAAGTAAGACATTGGCGAGGAAACGCAAGATGTCAAAGAGACGACAAGTGTCCAAGTCAAAGGCGAAGACTAGATCAAAGAGTAAAACGAGAATTTTGACCGTAATTGATTCACAAGGTGCGAGTAGGAGTGAGGTTATATCTGAGGAGGTTGGCAACGAGCGAGACGTTGATCTGGGGCCCAGTGGCGAGATACTCGGCAATTCAAGATCGGCCTCTGTTCAATCCAATGAGGAGTTGAACGATCAAATTGAGCTTGAAGACGAGAATTACCCCCAAGGTTCGAGTAGAATGGACGAGGTTCAATCGAGTGAAGACGATCTGGAAGTCTCAGAAAGCAAGCTCAGCGAGATGACATCAGAGCACAGCAAAGAGACGATAACGCCACACCTTTCGCCTAAGACGCTAATCGGCTCGCCTCATGAAATCAAAGACCAGGGTGCCTACCAGACGAGCTTGCAAAAAGGTGCCAATGGAAGGGGAAGATATCGCCGCCTATCGGGTGGGCAAGAATAAACTTTTTCACAAGCTTTAGACCAACCTTTTTGTTTGAGAGTAACATTTTTCTTCTCAAAACACTCCAACTCATATTTAACTTGTAATTTGATACTTGTTATTACCTGTTGCCTGATCGACTGTCTTGTCTGGAGGTGTCGGCGAGCGTTACTTTCCATAAACTTCAGTCGTCTTTTCAAAGTCTTATCAAGATGAATTCCAAAAGACCATTCTTTTTGATTGCAATTCTGGTCACCCTATTGGTCGGCGTCCAGGGAAAGGGGCCCGGCGAGTATAGTGATTTGGATGAACACGAGGAGTTGGATGCCGCAGAGGCCGTCGGTGCCGCTGTAACTAGCGTAAAGCCGAGCTTGTCCCCGTCGTCGTCGACTAGAGGGCCGGATAAAGGGTTAGGCAGATCTGTTGATTTCGAGGAGAGAGATGATTCGGACTCGATGAGGGAGGGATATGGATCAAATAACACGACAAAACCAGAGAATGCTGAATTAATTGAATCTAAGGTCAGAGGTATAATAAATGAAGGCACCAACGACACTGAGCAAGCGAATTTTGAAGGAAACTCGAGAGCATCTTCGCTTGACAAAGATGATTCCAAGCTAACCATCTCGAGCACTCGCGCAAAACTTCGAAAGGTTTCGAGCACTCCAAGACCGGAGGCTGAGTTCGAGGGACATCAGCGCGGTGTATTTAGCTGGCTTGGTGGCTTGGTTGGTCTTGGAAATCTTGGAAAATATATGGATGGTATTGGCAATTCTCTATTAGGTATTTCAAATTCACCAGAACCAACAACGCCTCCTCCAACTGCAACACCAAGTCCGTCTGGTGTTGCAGTTGAACATGACCCAACTACAACAACGCCTCCAACAAAACCACCACCGCCAAGGGTTTACAGGATAAGGATGGCAAGTGACTTTCATGATTTTAGTAGATCGAGCATTAGTCCGGCGTTGCCATGTACGTGTCACGATTTAACCGAAGTTATATTCCATAGTGAGCGGGATCCATTAATGAGCCGAGGCTCAACTGTTATGAAGAGAGATGGCCACGAGTATACCATTGACTATGCTGTCAGGTCGAGGCCTGGTCAGCAGAGATTTATAACTGAAGTATTGGGCACATTGGGAAATTCAATGGCGGCAGGTGCTGGGGCGCAAATTGGCAGTGGCCTCGTTTCGGCCATCCTGAACTTGATCACTCCATCTTCGCCGGTCAGGAGTGAGCCGGAAGTCGGGAAGTCAGTTCAATTGCCGCTCACTGTTGGCAACGTTGACGCCGGAACTATAATATTTAGTCTTGGCGATATGAAGATTGACGTAGGCAACAAAGATGACAACAAAGAGGAACAGAGAGGGCCAGTTACGTTAACTTGTACCTGTCAGGAGCCATTCATGTGGCCAGCACAACAACAACCACCACCACAGCATTTACCACTACAACAGCCATCGCCACCATACATGTTTCAGAGGCCCCCAATCCAAGGGTACGGCTATTGGTCGCCGCCAGTCTACATGGATTCGTCTAGCGACAAGCCAAACTATTGGAGGCCACAACAGCCGTCGACATACGGATCGAACTTTGCGCCAGGACAGCAAACTCCTGATTCATTTAACGGCTACTATCCACCGGCTCTCAGTAAACGAGGTCGTGCGGCAAATAGAGGAGCTGCTATGAAGGAGAAATTAGATTCAAAGCTCTTGGACGTGGCAGTTAGTCAGGTGCAAAGATTGGCGCCCATTGAATTGAAGCCATCGAAGAAGGAAGTGCAGCTTTTCCAGGAGGGAATTCAGATCGAGCATAAGTTAAATGCTGAGAAAAATATGGAACAAGACGATGGGACTTTTAAGTTATGATAGTTTGTGACAAATAAATCTAATCAATTGGAAATCCTCATGTTTATTCAACTTTCTAATATATAATAATGACAATAATTTATTCACGTATATATAAATTTTATTTAAGCCTGAATGTGGAACAAGTAGAGATCTGGTTTAGGTAATCCCGATTAATTAGCTGCATGATTAGGTTGGTCCAGAGCCTAATCAGATGTTGGCTTGCTGGGTTCAAAAATAGCAGAAGCTTGCGAGTGTATCGATATTCTATTATATCAGTATGATGATTCTTATTTCGTCATGATGAATTTTGATGAA
This sequence comes from Aculops lycopersici, assembly GCA_015350385.1. Taxonomy (NCBI): domain Eukaryota; kingdom Metazoa; phylum Arthropoda; class Arachnida; order Trombidiformes; family Eriophyidae; genus Aculops; species Aculops lycopersici. The sequence goes on along the minus strand of WNKI01000003.1, from coordinate 192,070 downwards.
AAAACAATAAAATTAAAAAATTGTTTGCTCTTCTTTGATTTGGTGATGATAAAACTTAAATAGATTACCTCTAGTCTGTTAAGGTAGTAGTTTTGTTTTGGTGGTTGTGGCGATAGATTTGACTTGGTTTAGGTTATAAAGTATATTTTCTTATTGTCTCTCAAATTCTTGGCCTTCACTTGACATACTCCTACTAACGACCTTCAACTCCAGAGATTCGCTATACAAATCTCCATGGCGACAAGTGTAAATTCCCGAATCATCGGGTCGGAGTCGCTTGATGCGAAGTGTATTGTCGCGAACTAGCGAAAAACGGCCGCCCTTTTGGGGCACGAATGAGATTTGATCGGGATAAGTATTCCACGACCTGGTTATTAGATTTCTACCTCCTCTACTCTTGATTGGCTGTTGATTTTTCTGGATTATCACGGACCTAGTGGTGGTGGCTCCGCCGCCACCATCCTTGGATTCGCCACTCGGCACTCGAGCCTTTGGATCGTCAGCCATCAGTTGGTCGCCGCTATACATTGTAATATCCTTACCCAAAATGGAGTTGTCATCCAAAGACTCGTGTTTCTCGGCCACTTTAGAGCCGTTAATGAAGATCTTAACACCCTCAAAAGCCCAATCGATTGGAGCTTGAGGATTAGCACTGCCACTGCCACTTGTTTGGCGGCTGTTCGAGTGTCTGTTGAAACCCAAAGGTCGACATCTAATCTTGAGATTCTTGCCAGCAGGAACACGTGCTTTGCCTCCAATTTTAAGCACGATAGTCTTTCTCCTCGAATGCTCCCTATTTAGGTAGAGATAGTCCTGGTAGTTGTCGTCCAATTGACCGTTTATGGTGCTGGTCGTTGTTGTTGCGGCTGCTGCTGTTGATGTGGTGTTGATAATGTTGCTCGGCGATGGGGATGGCGACAAGTGGTTGCTGCTGCTGCTACTCGGGAACAACTCCTTATTAGCCTCGGGACAAGTGGGAGTTTCAACGCATCTCTCGTCCAATTGAGGTATTTTCTTATATTGCTCGTAGCATTCGTGAAACGGAACTTGAGTCACTTTACCTGGATGCCAATTTTTGGCCGAGATGCCAATGGCCTCAACGAGATCAGGATACGGCAGTTTTTCTTGGCGCCACTTGCCGGATGACTTTCTGCTAGTCTCGCCACCTCCAAAATGATAACTATAACCTTCATCGAGTGGACCGTCGCGCGTTGCAAACTCTTGGACGCAAATAACCGTTCTATTGCGCAGGCCAACTCCGCACTTCCGGCTACACTCGGACCAGGGTCCAACGCTCCACTCTGGCGGACAGTGGATCCGGTTGCAGGGTTCAACTTTGTGCGGCACGCCGCTGTGCCCATTGTTCTCGAGACAAACATCGTTTGAGATCACCATTAACCCTGAGCTACCATCTCTAATTGGCACCTGTTGCACGCAAGTCACCGAGCGAGTCCTAATGCCCGCCGATCCGCATTTGCGCGTGCACTCGCCGAAGGGTTCTAAGCGCCACTCTGGCGCACAGGGAATGTCATTGCAAGTTTCCGTTGCGATTGCAGGCTTCTCCATCTCTCCATTACTCTGACAAAGTTCAGCTCCAACCGCCATCTCGGCAACCTTATCCCAACACTCAATGATGCTCTCTCTTAGGCCGCCCAAACACTCGGCACTGCACTTGGTCCAGCCGTTCAGTCGCCAAATGTACCTGGTCATTTCGAGGTCGTAGATGGTTTCGTCGAAGTTGCTATTGCCTCCAATGATGTCGTTTGTTGAATTTAAACGTAAACTTGACTCCGCACTCTCGTCCTCCTGAATGGCCAACTGGGGCGGGCAGTCCATGTAACATGGCTCCTGAGTGTGGGGTTTCCTTGCAACTGACTCGTGGCAACTCGCTTCCGGAAGCTCGGCAAACTTCTCCGATCTGGACAGGTAGACGTGGCAGGTCAACTTCCGGCTGCGCGTGCCCAACTGGCCACAGGTGGCTCCTGAGCACTCGCTCCATGGGCCTGGCTCAAAGAATGGCTGGATGCTGTTAACCATTGCATTGTGCGCTCCAATTACGTGATCGTGTTGACGATGGCCAATATTATTTGAATCAACCAGGTTGCTTATTGACAGAGTGTGAGGTGAAATTTCGTTTGCATTGGTATTTGCACCATCGCTTAAGTCGACACTATACTCGTCGGCAACTTGCGCTGGCGACGGAGGCGGCTCTTGACTGAATTGACGCCGACTATCTGTGGCTCCGCCACTTCCTCTTGGCGAGTCGCTCGCCTCGTTCGAGTTGATTATGTTCTCGCCTGAGTTGTTGCACTCTGAGTCATCCACATAAACTGTCTCGCCGAATTTATTAACCCGAGAGCATCTAACTCGCTTAAATCGATTGCTAGCTGCCTGATGCTCATGCTGCTGCTGCTGCTGCTTCCTGTTGCTGGCCAACTCCTCCGATGTCCACTGAGCTGGACAGTCGACTTCATTGCAAATTTCATCACTCAACTCGCTTGGCCTAGGCAACAGCTCCTGGCCATAGCGTAGGCAAAACTCATTGTCCACGCGGACGTTGAACTTGAGATCAATGCATGATATGTGATTTATCCTCTGGCCGCGACCGCATTCCCTTGAGCACTTGCTAGTGAGCAGTTGCTTCCATTTAAATGGCAACTTTATCTCCTTATCAACCAGTGGTCTTTCCTGTTGTTGTTGTTGTTGTTGACTTTGTTGCTCTTGCTCTTGTGATGTAGACGGAAATACGTAATCGATAACTTGATTTGCCCTCGGCAAAGTTTCAGACTTTGCCCTCGACTCTCCGAATAACGAGTTATCCTCGTCCTCTATGACGAGACCACTAGCACTTGGACTAATTGTCGTCGATGTGGTCGTTAAATTTGTTGCTTTCGAATCCAAATTGCCACTTGTTTTTATCTGTTTATCGCTTTGTATCTTAGTTGTCGTGGGGATTACTGTGGTCGTTGTTGCTGCTGACAATGGCGAGGATGATGCCAGCGCTTCGGTCGATTCCAATGCCGCCGCATCACGGAGATAATTCTCGAATGTAAACGCAAATGGATCAACCACTTGGTTTTCAAATAAACTCGATGCCGAATTTGACTCCTCCTGCTGACGAGTCAACTTCTCGTGACTGCTGGCAACAAGTGGCGGCGCTCTAATTTCATCGCCACGGCTCGTCGCCGGTGATTGCCCTTTGGTTGCTGTTGCATCATTATTATTACTATTGTTGTTGTTGTTGCTACTTTTACTTGTAATAGAGTCGGAGAGAATATTATTACTGTTTGAAAATTGCTCTTCTGTTGGCGGACCAAGTGGTATCTCTTCCTCTAATGCAATCTGACTATTGAGCTCTTGGTGCTGATATTGATTACTATCATGTTCAGAGTGATAATGCTGCTGCTGATGATGATGATGTTGGTGGTGGTTGTGATGCTCGAAACATAAAACTTGATTTGAATCTGTGCTTGTGGCTAATGCAATTAAAATAACAAACAACAACAAGTGGATTGCAAATGTGTTGAGGATGACAGCCAAGCGAATGGACATCGAGTTTGATTTTGCCCTTAAATTTGCTTTCTGCTTCCCTCTCCTCTCATGACTTGATGCAACAACTTGTTGATGCTTTCGAGTTGCTCGCTGATGTCGAGCCGACTCTTCTATTGGCTTCATTTTTAGGGAGCATTAATAAATAAATGTACTTGATATATTTTCTTGATAATGTTATTATGATTTTGCATTGATAATTTTCAGTTCCTCATTCAACTTGACTCTTGGTTTCTCTTGAATCTAAAATGGAAAACGGCACATAATCGAGGTGTGAGAGATTAGAGGTTAACGCTCTTGCTTTTTGCTATTTTTTAACTGTTAATCTTGAACCAAAGTAGGGAAAACCCGAGTTTTTTCGCACAAAAAACTCATTAGAAATTTCTCCCGAAAAACCTCTCAACTCTATCCTAATGCACGCGCAAATTACCTGGTCGCTATGTCTCGCTGGAGCCGCCGCCACAATGGAAGCGCGCCAAATCAACAGTTGGCTCGTGAGCTGTTGTTGTGTTGACAAGAGACTTGAGAGCGAAAAAAGATGACGTCTCAGGGGATTCTTGAAATGATCCACTGGACGGCAAAGCTACTTTTCACCGAGTAAACACACTTGATATTGAAACTTTTCACACGCAAACACAAGCCGTCAATAGTTGGCTTGGCTCGGCTCGGCTCGGCTCGGCTCAGCTGGGAAACTGGGCAAAGGTGTTAAGTGTTCGAAGGTGTAAATATATCAATTATCGAATTGAAATTTGAGCCAAGTTTAGTTGAGTTTAGTTGCTACAAAGTGGTACTTTTTGCCAAATGTCAAAATTCTTTCTCTCTTTGCACGGCACACTCACTTTCCTTCTCTTTCTCTTTCGCTTTGCGTTCAATCCAACTGACAATTTGACTGGCTGACTTCCTCCTTTTCTCTCTTGATATCCACCAAAGCTACTGCCACTTTACCTGTGCCAATCAATCCGCTTTGTTGCACGCGCAAACGTTCATCTGATTGACAGGTTAAAGAAAGTGGCTGACTGACTGACTGACTGTTTTTCTGTGTACTCAGTGCTACTGAAAACTCGAGAGTTACTTTCACCACTTAACTTTGTGGCACAGTGTAGTCTAAATCTCTCGCCCAAAATCTCTATACTTTCTCGCTTCTTGGCCACTTTACTCCGTCTTCCTCGGGGAAACTTGTGGATTCTTCAAGATTCCCTCACTCTCTCTTTCAGACAAGTAGTCGCAGTAGTTGTGGTAGTGGAGGCAGCAAGTAGAAGCCGCCGCAAAGAGCATAACGGAATTCAATCAAATTTTTCCACACTCCAGTTACTGCTACTGCTACTTGTGTTGTCTCGCCAGATTAACGCGCGAATTTTGTTGCTCCTGCTGCTGGTTAGTCAACTCCAAACCGGAACAACAAGTCGCCACTTCCTCTCGCTCACTCGCTCCCTTGCTTCGTTTACACTTTACCTCAAAGTTGGCATTGATTTTTGCTTCGATCAAACAGAGCAAACTGAGTGCAACTCAAGTGCCGGACTCATAAATCTCTCGCTGGCTTCTCTTTGTAATGTCGGCGGCAGCGGCATCGGCAGCAACCACCACGACGATGGCGACCAAAGTGGCCCGAAAGATTCGAGTTTCGAAGTGCGCAAACTCGCGCACACACCGACCAACCAACTGTTGATGCGAGCGCGTTCGCTTGCTATGTGTGTGTGTGTGTGTGAGAGAGCCGGCGGCCACTGCTGCTGCTGAAATCGACACCAACAACCACCAACTGGCCAGTTGATTTTTGAGGTCCAGTTTTAAGAGCCCCAATGGAAAAAGAGAGAAAAGGCAATTAAAACTAGACTATACCAGCCGCCGATACCGACGGCGCTAATGCCGCACAACTGCGACGAATGCAGATGCTGATTACAATGTTGTGAGCTGGCGCTCCAGTGGCTCTATTTGGCGACCAAGCTTTAGTCGCGCTGCTACAGCTATGCTACCTGACCGGCCCCGATGCCAAGGTAAATGCGAGCGATTGTTGCCGCCGCTTCCATTGCACTCCACTTCTGGCCTCGAAAAGTTTGCGGCCATTTAGACATCGAATGGCGGAAAAATTGCAATTAAGGATGCGTGTAGTGTAAATGGCCAACGCGTTCTCTCATCTGTTTGCTATACTCTAGCCGTCTATTTAGGAGCGACGCGCTGCAAAGTAAAACTAAACTGAATCAACATCCACATCAACACCGCAAGCCAATGGTCAGGAGTAGCCACCAACACCGCAAAGCATCGAGAAAATCGCGGACCACGGCGTCGTTGTCGACCATAGACTGACCGGTAAAACAAAACTAAGCAGAAAAACGTTTTGCTCCAACTCGCTTTTATCTCTCGACCGCGATAGCAGATAGGACAAAAACAACGAAACTGTTGTGAGAGGCTCAATAAATAAGTGGCTCACTTTGAGCGCAGAAGGCGTGGCGCTGGCTCATTGACTTTCTCGTACCTGAATCTCGCTTGGCCAGGTGAGAGCGAGAGAGGGAGAGAAAAAAAATATATAAACGAAATTGCGGTGGTCTTATGGTACGCGCGGCATCAGCTCAAAGCCTCGAAATTGTTGTTGAGTCATAGTTTTAGTTGCAGGTATAAGTGTAGATAGCTAGGTACAGGCAAGAGCAACCTGTTACTCTGCGTGCGTAGTTTGGCCACTAACTGACCATCAAATTGGCCGCCAAACTCAGCGCGCAAACGCCAATGTCGACGGCATCTCCAGACGACGACGACGACAACCATTGGCTACCTGTTTGCCTTGGTCGTCATCATCATTCCTACGAGAAAGCGAGAGAGAGAGAGAGAGAATGCAGTTATCGGTCGTTGCGTAGAGTCGCGTCGTAGCTCATAATCAGCAATAGCCATGGAGACTGGCTACAGGTAAGGAGAAGAATTTTATTATTACTACTATTATTATTTCTCGGTCACTGTCTCTTTCTTTGCTTTGATTATGACTCAAACTTCATCTCCAACTCTAACCTCAACTTTCGGCTCCAAAAGCTCAGAGTTGCCTAAAAGGGCCATTAAAATAACGCTCACGCGAGCTAATCGAATTGAAAGCTCGCGAATGGCGCGAGAGGGAAAAATCTAGCGGCCACTTTGCGTGCAAGAATTATCTCACTCTCTTCCGCTAGCAATATTTGCTGGTTGCAGTCTCAGTTGCTCATACGAAACCTGATAGCCACCAGTGACTAGCATGATTTTTATTTATATATATATACATCTTGTACATATATATATACACACACGGCTTGATATACATATATATATCAAGCCGACGTTACCTATTCAGCGCACGAACGGCAGTGATAATTTAGTTCCGCTGCGCAGTGCACTGGAGAAAATGGAAAATTTTACAACCACCTGAGAGATTTGTACTCGCTACAAACACCAACCATCTCCGATTTAGTCGAATCATTTGTTTCCGCCCACAAGAGTTACAAGAGTGATTATTAATTTTAACACAATTTTATATTCACACAAGCAACACAGACACACTGGTTTAGAAGGCATTGGGTTCAGTCTGCAAAATTTGAACCTTTCAAAGCAAGAACAAACCCGAACTTGGAGGACCAAAAGGAAACTAAAAGTCGCCGCTTTTAGTGCGCGAGAAAATGTGATGCTTATGACGAGCAACCTGGAGTAACAAGTAACCAAATGGCGATGGAGTGAACGCAGCGAGAGGGCGAGAATGCGACGACGACCACGAAGGTGAGTGTTGTTTCAATGATGAAAGATACCGCAGGAAAATAATTTAAATTTCTCGAACGCCCCTAAACTGACACTTTACCTGAACTACTTTCCCCCCCCCCTTGAATTTGGCTGGCCCAACCAGTTTACTTCTCCTCCTTCTCTTTCCCTGGCGACGACTGCTCACCTTTTTCTCGCTGCTCGCTGGCGCCTTAGCTAGTTGGTGCTCACACAGTTGATTTTAATTTAATTTACTCGCCAAAAAGAACTACTGGCCAAACTGACCAGTCGGTTAATTTTACAAGTTGCATTTCATTTGGCGCTCTGCTCTCGTCAGATTGAATTCAGCTCGCGTGCGCCGTGATCTCAGGTGCAACTGGCCATCATGATGCACCTGAGAGTTTGCATTGCGGCGGCGCGTGGCACCAAGCTGCTGCTTCTCGTACTGCCACCGGCACTGTAGCCGGCAAGTACACGCGGAGTTCATCTGATTGACTGGCGTGAAGTGGGCACATCGAGGAAGTTTCGAGCGGACGAGCCAACAACCAGCACCTCACCTGATTGATTGGCCACTTGATTCTGTCAACTGCTCGCTGCATCTCGGTTGATTTTGGAGCAAAAAACTGGAAAAACGGGAGTTTTTTTGAGAGAAAGATTTGGAAAGCAATCGAGAGAGGGATGGAGATAGAGAGAGAAGTAATCGCACGAAATCGGATCCGATCGAGCATCCGGATAACCAATGAATGTGGCCACGGTGACGAGTTGAGATCTCTATTGGAACTTGAAACTGAGACTCCTCTATGCGATTGCTCTACTTTTTCCCCGTAGCTCACAAACAATTTTGTGATTTTGGAGACTGATCCATGCGGCACAAAGAATTTGCTCAGCTCGCTGGTCCTCCGCGTCTCTGGTCATCTCGTCTCGGCCACTTCAACCGGCTGACGAGCAAACGGATCTCGTGATCTCATTATCTCTGCCCTCTTGTCGAGTTATCAGCAAACCGTTGGCTGGCAAGTGGCCGGCGCCTATGGCCTCTTTCGATTCAAATTACACACTCGAAGCCCACTTATCACTCGGAGGGGCCGATGGCCGAGTTAACAAGTTGCTTTGTGGAGGGAAGGAGGAAAGGGAAGCCCACGCTAGACGGTCGGTCAGGTTAGAGGAGTAGGTGCGCGTGTTAAACTGGGGGGCGAGCTAGCCGATGGATTTGAATTCCAACTTTTACAAGCAGGCAACCAAAACTCAATCCCAGAATCTCGATCGTGAGAGAAAGTTTGCCTCTCGCGGTCTATGTCTCGACTGCTCGAGTGATTGATGGGCATGGACACCCAAATTGTCGGAGGTTCCCGAGCAAGAGTATAAGCAAAAGATCCAAAATAACAAAACCAACAGTCACAAGAAACCACCGGCCAGGGTGGCAGAGTGCGAGAGTTGTTTGTTTTTTGGACTTGGAGTTGAACTCGGTTATCTAGGCCACCAAATGCTTCAACACGAGAAGTTTTATATGGTTGTTATGGCATATGTGCAATGTAGACTTACAATCAACTTTCGATTGATTGGACCGTCGCTTCCGGTGGATCGAGAACCTCTGTGCAAACGAAAGAAGAGCATGCAAACACCCGAGACTAAAGATGTCATTTGTCTCTATAACATGCAAAGAAAACCTCCACCGCCAGGTGGCAAATGGATTGGCGAGTGCACCAACTATAGACGCCCATTAGATTATTGGATCGACAAATCGATTGGGTTTGTTATTAGGTGGAAGATAGAGAACGAGGAGCAATGTCTACCAACCGACTACCTTTTCTTGTATAAGTAACCTCAGCGCATGTTAATCTCTCCCTTCCGCTATTATTCGACCAGATAGTGAATAGGGCAAAGTGATTGATTTCTCACGTGTTGAAGCAGCAATCACATGAGCAACAAACGGGAGCGAGCGGAAGTGGGCGCCGCGCGCTAGCTTCCCGGCGACTTCCGCACAATTTGGCCCGCCAATTGATTGCTGCTCAAGTCTATGGTTTTTCTCTCCCGTTAGCTCCTATGGCTCGTTGGCAACTCGCGAGAGACTCTGAAAGAGAGGAGCTCGTGTGATTTGATTGCTCCCAGGTGGTTGGTCGGTCGGTTTTGTGCAAGTTACTCGAAACGATTGTTAGAGAAGCGAGATGGCCGCCAGGTAAGGGCACAGGTGCCAGTGATTACACCGCAAACAGAGAGAGTGAGGATCCAATTGAGTTGCAACGCAACTCGAGTTGAGTTGAGTAAATTACACACAACCAGTGGCTCTGATTACAAAGTACACACTTCGGTCGAGCGATGATTGCTCATGCCGCCTCGAGGCAAGTGCAACATCGTTGGTGGCCAGCAGCACGTTTGTTTGCTCTTTAGGCCAAGCTAGAGAAATTTGGGAAAATTTTGCCCATTTTTCCTCAAGCTGAATCTTGAGCGATGAAAAAGTGAGAGCACATAGTGAGATTGAGATGTTAGCCAATGCAAAGTAGAACAAGTGGTTGAGTGGGGAGAGTATATGTGTTTACTGGTGGCCAACAAACTATTAGCTTCTCCTGGGGCGATGGTGGTTGCAGATGATAGGACAACAGCGACCATGGCGCCACTCGCCCCCGAGCCAAACAGGTGAACAGGCAGTCAAATCAGATAATTCTCTATGGTCTTTGAATATGAATCTCATATTGAGGATTCCATTCTCTCACTTCAAAAATTTCTCTTTCTCTCTCTCTCTCTCTC